>PVHX01021537.1:0-29533 GCA_004024805.1 Geosciurus inauris
ATGAATGCGATGCATCCCCCCACACATCTGCTAAACTTTGAAACATCAGCTGGCCCACACTCTAGAGGCAGCACCATCACCTTTGAGATTTTTCGAAAGTATTATTTTCTCTAAACACTTAATACTAAAACGCCCATCTGAGTATGTGAAAGACGAGGAAAAAAAATTGCCACAGATCAAGAGTCTCTGGGCTACTAGGTGAGGTTATGACATTTGCAACCAGGCTCTAGCGGACAGTAGTGACTGGTGTGAGCTAGGGTGGCAAGCTCAGACAGATCCAGGGGAATTTTCATCAGGGTAGGAGCTGGTGTGCAGGTGTTTGGTAGGAAGGGTGGGATGAGGATAGGGGTAGTAGGAGTAGGGGTGGAGGTGGGAGGGGAGAAACCGGAACCGGAGTGTAGGTGCGGGAGGGGGTGGGGACTGGGCAGGTGGGGTTGGGAGCGGTTGCGAGCCGGACGGGGGCAGGGCGCTCTGGGGGCACACACACTCGCTCAGGGACACGTGGTTTGCGCCGCTGCAACTAGGTCCAAGATTCCCTCCCTTGCTTTCCAGCAAATCCTCCCAGAGCTCTCCCACTCTGTGCAGGCCGAAGGATCGCTGCCACCGCCGGATGAGCCCTCCGCAGCCCGCTCCGCTGGGTTTTCCCACGGCGGTGGAGGAGCAGCAGGAGACGGAGACGGCGGCGGCGGCAGCGGCGGCGAGTATTCCACGGCCCCGCAGCTGGAGCTCGGCGCGTCTTCCCTCATGGGCCCCGACTTTACATCGCTCTTGGGACCTGGAGCCGGGCTTGCACCTCCGGGGGCCAGGAGCGCGGCCAAGGTAAGACTGGGCTGTGGGTGACTGCGGGGGGACTGCCAGTTGGAGTCCGGGATTCGGTCCCGGGACCCCGCGGAAGCCTCCGCGGCCAGGCGGCGCAAGCGAAGTGGTTGAGCGCCTGTGCCTCCGCGCCCTGCCTGGGGCAGTTGAGCCCGGTCTAGGGACCTGAATGGCCCAATGGACCCTGGCGTCGTTTCGGGCTGCCAGGAGAGTCGCTCCGCCACTCCCGGTCTTGCGCCCCTTCCGCTCTGGGCTGCGCGTCCGGGGTTAGGTGAGGAGGCCAGGCACGGCGCCCTGCCCACCGCAGCCGAGTGGAGTCTGAACGTGGGCTTGGGAAGCGCGCCTGCAGCTTGCTGCTGGAGGTGTGGTCCGCAGGGAGGGGACCTCCCCTCGCCCCCCACTCCTTGCGTAGTCGCTAATCTTCTTGCTAAATAGTCACTCTGTTCGTTCTAATTCCTGGCTGGGAGTTATTTCAAGAAATGCGGATTCCCAGGCTCTGAACATTTATTTTTGGTTACTCCTCCTGTCCCTCCCATGGCCTCAATTGTCTCTACTTACTTTGAAAGCACAGATTGGAAATTGAACTAGATTCTCCTTGGCTCACTAGTGCGCGCGTAACCCAGCGGAGCACCTAACTTGGCAACAATGCCACGTGCAGGCTGTGGGAAGCCGGGTGCCTGCCTGCTCAGCCTGGTGCCTTGCTTTTTTTTTTTTTTTTTTTTTAATTTTTTTTAGTTGTTAATGGACTTTATTTTGTTTATTTTTATGTGGTGCTGATAATCGAACCCAGTGCCTCGCACATGCCAGGCAAGCGCTGTGCCACTGAGCCACCGCCCCAGCCCGGTTCCCTGCTTTTGCTAGAACAGGAGCGGCACCGCGCGTAAATGGCAGGGACAGGTTGCCCCCAGCTTCCAAACTGGCTGGTGAAGACGGAAATGGGAGAAACTTTGCTGTGTGCGTGAATTACTTCGGGAAAGTGGAAAGAAACCACCTGGTGCCCGGCTTTTTAACCCTTTCAACTTGTTGTTCGGATTCACAACAAAAACGAGCAGGCTTTCTTTCCTGTCTGAAATTCAGACGAACTCTGGGTTTTTCCTCACAGCCAAGTTCTGTCCTGTGCAAAATCTGGCACACATGTGTGACAACATTGCATGGCTGCCCTTGCGAGGACTGCTAACTAGTCTGCTTTGCAAAGAGGAATATGATAGTAGAATCAGCATTTTTGCAGTATGAATAGTATGATTTACATTATGTTCATTTCCCCTGTTGGTGTGGAAGATATTTATTTAGCGTTTGCTCTCCACTTTATCTTAGAATCATTCCCTAGGAAGATAGGTGATTTGTTGTACTCATTTTTTGACATTGAGACCCCTGGCCATTCAAGTGAGTTATTAAGAATAGTTATTTTAACATAAAGCTGTTAAGGGCAAACAGGAATTCTTCGATGAACATATCCCATTGGTTTAACTTATTGGATTTAACCCGTGGTATTGTGATAGGTTGTACACGATAAAGTTAACCACCCACTGAACAGAAAGGTGGTGATGCTTTGTGAACCTGATAATCTATAAAGGGCCTTCTCATCGTGCCTGGTATATAGTGCGAGTAAGGGTCAGCTTGTGTTATTTTTGTTTTTATTATCAACCCAGTTTTCTTTTTTTTTTTTGTTTGGAAAATGGTTTTTTATTGTTGCCATTTTAACCCCAGATTTTTAAAATCATGGTCTATTTTAAGTCTGCAGTTAATTTTAGTTCAGTATTGAGTTATTGTTTTGCTTAAGACTGACAAGCTGCTCTGTGTATTCTTAATGCCTGGTGTGGGTTAATTTGGTGCATCTTATGTGTCTGACCATAGGGGTAAGACAGCAGTCCTGAACTCTGTCATGTCCTGATTCATTTCATAATGAGAATTGCTTATGCTTAAAGGGCCTATTGTCCAAGCAGAGGCCTAGACATTTGAGAAAACCTGGGGCTCTGAACCCTATCTCCAAGTCACCTTCCCCTTTTTCTAGAATAAAATTTCCAGTTCCTAATTGAAAGAACAATGTTGGCATTACAGTTAGGTAACTTCCCCTCTTAGAAGATGATAAAAGATAAATGTGTTTACTGTATATACACCTACCATTGCATGTAATTTCTTATTTGTGCTTTAAAATCTTCAGAGCCGGATTTATAGTCTAAATAGCTAAGAAAAATTAAAACTATTTATTTACTGCTTGTCAGTAACTGAGACTATATTTACGATTTAGATATTTTATAAGATTGTCAGTTTACTCTCATTTTGAGCCCTGTCCCACCAATTGACTTTGAAGTGACACCTTTTTCACTCCTAAATAACTTACTTAGCAAAACCAGTGGTTTGCATTAACTCTTGGGGCCATGCAGAACCCAAGCTGCTGTAGGCACCGTGGTATGGCAGTAGGTGGTGCTGTGGATGATGCTGGTTGACAAGGCCCCCATACAGATAAGTGGAATTGGAGGGATTAATTGAGCCATTCTATTGCTTGCCCCTGCCTCATAGTCTCACTACATAGATATCATCTTACGGTTTTTAAAAATAGTGTTTTTTTCTTGTATTTTCAACTTTTGTAGATATCTACTTCCCCACATTTTCCTTCTGCAAGTTGTAGTATTCTAGGTTTTAGAATAAACATTGCTTATTAAAATATTAGACACCTGTACCCTTATTTTTATTTTCTTATCCTGCTAACCTGGACTCGCTCCCTACACATACTTAAACTTTTAACAGAAAGAAACAAATTTAAGAAATCTACTTGCATCTTGCATTTATTTAAGAAAACAATTTCCTAGGGTTAGTTCCTTTTTTTTTCATCCTGTTTTTCACCATTTTCTTGGCTCCTGGGGTGAGACAATGGGAATTGATATTCAGGATGAAGACTCTGAAGCTTTGCAAAATCATGACTCATCTGGAAAAAATATATTCATCCTATACAGTGCAAACACTAAGTCTAGAAAATGGATATGTACACTCAGAAAAGGGGTTTTCCAGTTCATAATAATTTACCTCCAAGGGCTGGCTCTGGGAATTGCACATTGCTGTAGGCAGTTGATGGATCTCCAGGCAATCGACACTGTGTTTGTTCTCTTGACCCCTCCAAAGCCTAGCAGTTAATTTTATCTGCTTAAGTGACTTGTCTGAATCACATAGCTCAGAAGTAGCAGGGTGCATTTGCCACCAGAGCCCAAGGATCTCTCTACTGCGCCATGAGGAATAGTTTCTACCTTTCACATTGAGCTGCTGGAAGCATCTGCTGCCTTCTTTTGAGGTTTGGCATCAACGAATCTCCATAACTCAGTGTTGGGTTTTGAGTGTTCTGGGTAGCATTTGTTTATCAAAGGGTCCCAAGTAGGAGAAATGAAGCTGTTTTTCATTTTCAAAGGAAACTGCAAAAGATCTCACCAGACCTTATTTAAAGGCTACTTGTTTTCAGAGAGCTGAGGGAAGAATGGCATAGTTTAGCTTCTTTAAACTATGTGAAGGCCAATAAAAATGGCTTCAATGTTGAAGATTTCTCCAAGCATTAACAGAATTCTGCAGTACGTTTTACAAATCAAGCCAAGATCAATGGGCTTTGAAATTGCACAGTTCCAGTAAGGCCTTTAAAAGTATAGTTCACAAGCATGTGGGAATTTTTCAGTGCTTATGTTGTAATTCAAGGCATTTTCCCCCTCATAATCCCCCTAGAAATTTGTTTTATCTTAATTTGTTTTTAATGAGGCATTGTGGATTATTTTTTGAGTGCTTATGTTGTAATTCAAGGCATTTTCCCCCTCATAACTCCCCTAGAAATTTGTTTTATCTTTTTCATTTGTTTTTAAGGAGGAATTGTGGATATTCTTCAAAATGACCATTCTTGCCAGCAATTTCTTTTTGTCCTATTAACAGGAACTTAATATAAGAAAGAAATTAGGGGCTGGGGCTGTAGCTCAGGGGTAGAGTGCTTGCCTAGCATGCGTGAGGCACTGGGTTCGATCCTCAGCACCACATATACATAATAAATAATAAATGAATAAAATAAAGATCCATCAACAACTAAAAAAAAAAAAATTAAAAAAAAAAAAAAAGAAAGAAATTATGCAAAAGAATGTAGTTTAGTCATTTCTTCTATTATGATGATTATATTAAAAAGAAATTTATGGAGGACGTATAGTGTGTCAGGTACTCTGTATAAATAGTAGCCAGGAAAGATACAGTCCTTAGCTCTTTGGGCCTATATAAAGTGAGAATGTAGATAATTAAATGTAGAGAATGTAGATAATTAATTAAATAGCTAATTTAAAGCAGTAATCAGTGCAGACAAGAATGGGAGCCACTTTTCCATTTGGGCTAGGTAGTCTGGGAAGGCCTAATGGAGGACTTTAGAGCAAGAGTGAACTAAAAAGAAGACAACATTTGAAAGGTCTCTGGGCATAGCGTGTAGCAGGCGGAATCTGCTTTTGTGAGGAGCAAAGAGCAGCAAAGGAACCAGGTCAGCAGGGTCTTGCAGACCGTGGTAGAGTGGGGTGGAGATTTTCAGTTTATTCTAAATACAGTGGAACCTGCTAGAGAATATGGTTCAAGGAAGACCAGGTTCTAATTAACAGATTCGGAAACACTCTGCCTGGTGTGTGGAGAACAAATTGTTGGGGCATAATGGAATCAGAGAGCCAGTTGGGAAGCTGTGGCATTGATCAGTGCCAGTTGGACTGGAATGAAGCAGAGGAGATAGAAGGGTCTTGCTGTCTGCAGGATTCTGAATTTCTCCTCACCTAATACATCATTGATGTTGAAATGTGTCATCCATTTCTAGACCACAGAGAACAAGAACACACTGCCAGTTAACTGTGATGCATGACCCATTGTGATATGGAGTCTTATTTTAGGTAATTAAACCAAAAATTAGTTGTGTTCTGTAATCGGTGATATATGGCATATTCCAGACTTCAAACCTAGAGGTCTTGCTGGATTGTATTTTATTTCTGTTGTACTTGACTGATACGAGTTGAATCCAGTGTTTGGAAGTACTGTAGGAGGATTTCCGGCATTGTAGAATCGCCTACCTGTGTATTGGAAGCCAAGAGCTTGGTCATGGCCATGGAATCTCAGGCCAAAAATGTAGTTGCAGGTCGGCACGTGGCTAAGTAGGTTCCTGAGGGACAGAGAGATATGTCTTGCAGTTGAATCTGTCTCTGAGTGAACAGACTAGGCTTCTGGACCTCAGTTTAATGGTTTTCAAAGGAGGGCTAGCTGTACTACTTACTTCCTAGAAATGTTACAGAGCTTAAGATGATACTTGGAAAATGAAGAGTGCTCCATGGAGGTTCATTGCTGTTACACATTTGTCTCATGAATTTCATGTGTTGTTCCATCTGTCTCATAGTCTTATTACGTGGGTCACAGGACAAAAATTACTGTTTCAGACTTGCTTTGACTGCCAAAGCTAGAGCTCCCCTTCCCCAACACTTTGTCCCCTGTTGTCCTGTCTTATTCTCAGCCCTCATCACTAACTGAAATTGACTAATTTGTTTTTATGTTGACAGTACCTTTCCCAAGTTGAAAGGTGCCCTGGCGTGTCTGCTGCTGTATCTGCAGGGTCTGTGTGGCCGGCAGCGTTGCACGGCTGAACAGGTGGTTGCTGAGGGGCATGTGATGCTGCTGCTGCTGCTAATGAGTACTCTATCCTCTAGGATCCTGAGCACAACTGGAGGGCCTACTCTCACACAGTGATTTTATCTCAGTTTTGTTTTTTTGAGTTAGAATATGACTGACTTTTCAGTTGAGGTATATATACCTGAGGTCTAGTGGGAGGTTTCCAAACAGTCTTAGATGATTCTGGGGAAGCGGTTGGAGGAAAGGAAGCATGCATTTCCTCCAATCACGCCCCTGCCTATCTACTCTCTGTCATGTTCTAGGAGTCCATTCATCTCTCCGTGAATCAACCCACTTATGAGGTCAGAGCCCTCATAATCCAGTCACTTCCCCAGAGCTTCACCTCTCAACATTGCTGCTCTGGAAATCATTGATGCCTTCAGCAGGATTCTTCAGGGACATTGCAGATCTAAATCATACTAGGCTGTAGCTAGTAGCCTGAGAGACCCTCAGCTGGTGCTCTTGACTCTGGATCATTCCCCCGTTTTCTGCTAAGATGTTACTTATGATACTGTATCTCATTATGATGCTTCTTTGGTGCATTGATTTTGATGCTGTCTGTATTTTTCAAAAAGAAATCATGCCCATTTTAAAGAATGTTTTGTTCTCTAGGCTTTTAAATTTTCTAGTGTTTACTCATGATTAGTCATTGTGTGAAGTTTAGTAAATAAAATGCAAAAAAATTTATTATTAAACCCTTGTAAAGGTACTCCATAATCATAAATGTATGTACACATTTAGTCACTACACATGTGCAAACATATTAGTTTTGTTTCCCCGGCTGCCGGGGGGCCACCATTGACATTTTTGGTCCAAAATAGACAGTTGGGAATTGAGCACTTAGCAGTGACAGGAAATAACACTGAATTCTGATAGCATTTTTGTGTTTTGTCTACATAATTAGAACAGGTGAATTAGGAGGTTCACTCACTGTGAATTGGGGATGTAAAAATAATCCTTTTATTTATTCTCTCTATTATGGTTTAGATATGAGGTGTTCCCTTCAAAAGCTCCTGTATTAATGCAGGAATGTTTAGAACTGACATGCTTTGATTATTAGAACTGTGACCTAATAGTCCAACCTAGTTTGAATGGACTGACTGGGTGGTTTTGTAAGCAGGGTGGAGGGTGGCTGGGGAATTGCTTTGGAAGGGTCGTCTTTCCTGTGGGCCTGTCCCTTTCCATCTCTCTGCTTCCTGACCCAGCCCTGAGTAGAGCAGCTTTCCTCCTGTGTTCCTTTCCACCATGATGTTCTCTGCTTCACTTTAGGCGCAGAGCAATGGAGTAGGCCAACCATAGACTGAACTCTGAAACCATGAGCCAAAATAAACTTTACCTCCTTTAAGTTGTTTTTATTGGGTACTTTAGTCACAGCAATGCAAAGTTGACTAACACACTATCTGTGTTAAAAGAGCCCGTGCTCTTTGAAATGATTATTAATTGGAATATAGTGACTTTTCAGAGTGAGATGTTTTTCTTCCTAATAGATTTTCTTCTTGTTTAGTGACTATGATTGAAGGAAAGAAATTATTGGGTTTGTTCATGGGTTCTCTTCAAATGAGCCAGATGTGCTTATTATAAAATGCATGTATTATAAAATAATATCTAAATAATACAAAGTAAAATATAATATATGCTTATTATAAAATAAACCTTTTTATAATATTTTGGCCAAAATGAACTCCATTTTTAACAGGATAGGCTGACTGAATTTTGTTCTTTAATCCAATGAAGAATTTATTTTCTCCTAGTTCTTGGTTGTATATTAATATTTTTTGTTCTTACAAAAAGAGTGGATTAGTATTGTATAAATATATGAATTTTTTGGTAGTCGAAATGTTCTTTTAGGTGGAGCCAGAGAAGATTTGGAAATCAGTTTTAAATGGATTGTTGTTAGAAGTGATGGGAATCCCCTGCATGACAGAGAACTGTGTGTGTGTGTGTGTGTAGCCAGAGTTTAGTATTGAGCATCATAATAGCTGCATTTTTCCATCTGAAAGTGACTCTGTCATCACAGTGTGTCATGTGTTTCAATTTGTGTGGACTGATTTGCTTATCTGATTTCTCCTACTGATGTTTTTCCTTTCAGAATTTGCCAGCACAGGATTGGACTGTTTTGGTTGTCAGTACCCTGTTGCTATTTCCACAAGTCTTTTCCAGTACAATTTTTGTGTAAAGCATTCTGTTTAGACACTGAGTTAGTGCTACAGAAGACCCTTTTAATTAAGCTAACAGGTCATTAAATGTCTTTATTAATTTTGTATCTGACATACTTACGTGTCTTCATCTTACTTTGGAATTTTCATTTTATCTAATATAGATACATGCCTTGTGTTAGGACAGAACCAATTGGATATACACATTAAAAAAAAAGGATTTATACTAAGGAGACATCTCATATGATTAAGGGAAGCTGGGAACCCCCATGATCTGCTGTATGAAACCTGGGGATCCAGGAAAGGCAATAGTGTAAGTTTTAGCCTAAGATCAGAAAAACAGATCTCAGTTTAAGCAGTTAGGCTGAAAGAGAGAATTCAGCTATCTCCTACCTTTTTGTTCTATTTGGGCTTTCCACCCCTTGGATAATGCCCACTCACACTGGAGAGGGCATCTGCTTTATTCAGCCACCAACTTAGTGCTAATTTCTTCTAGAAACACTCATAGGCACAGCCAGAAATAGTGTTTAACCCAACTATGTGGGTACCCCATAGCTCATTCAAATTGACACATAGCATTAAGCTGTTTTCAAAGCATTTACATTACAAGTACAATATGTCTGTTTAAATGAGCTGCTTCCCAGAGTGTTGAGGCCAGGCCCCTGCTCTGGGTCCTGCTTCCTCATGAAGCTTTCCTGGGTTGTGCTGGCAGCATTCCACCTTTTTCTTCTTAGCTGATACTTCCTTCATTGATTCAGTCTATGGTTGCCTTTTGTGGTGTGTTCTTGGTTTTGTGCATGTCTCTTCTGAGATAGTAAGTTCATCAGGGATGAAGACAGTCTCAGTTTTTCCATGACAGATTTTGTCTATGAAACAGAGGAGTGATGCCATTGATACCTCACTCCTCCCTACTCCATGTGTCTACAGAATGTATGGAGATGGCATTCACACCATGAGCAAGTCTTTATCTGCATGGACTAAGTGTCCCTTTATAGCTTTTCTCCAACACAATTTAGATCCAAGTCTAAATGCATAGCAGTTACTTTGTATAAATATATTAATTTATTTTTTATTCTTTTATTTAATCTCACATTTCAACTGGGCAGGGAAGTGTTTTGAAACTCTAAAGTGTACATTTTCTGACATCAACATAAGGTAGCTGTTTGACTTGGTGATAGATACTGTTTATTACCTTACAAAGTGAATATCAGGAAGGAACTGACTACACTATACTTTTTTCCCAAAAACTCTTGATCATTTGCAACTGATGTTTTCCTCCATTAGCTCATATAAACAGTTATAATAATAAAGATAATATCATTATTTAAGCAGAACTTACATAGTGCTTGTATGTCCCTGACACTGTGTCCAGCACTTTACTGATATTCTTTGTATTTGCATGATGGCTTCGTTATCTTATTGTTGAAATACTTGATGTATTTCTGCTTATCAAATGAAATGTTACTTTGCTTTCTGAGACATTCAGCTTCAAGATGGAAGGAACTGGGCAGTGGCATGTAAGTAAAGTTTCCTAGTTTCTCCAAGAGTTTACTTTTAGATTCACTTGTTTAGAATGCTGGGCTTTTCCTGTGACCCCTCTTCTGTTCTTCTTAAGGTCAGGAGTTTCAGTCTGAAATTGGCCACAGGCAGCAGGTGGGTACAGGGTCCACGGGACAGTAACAGTCATGGGCGGCCATGTGACCAGTTGGAGTGGCCATAGCAAAGTCAAGTAGGCTGACTATGGGTCTTTATCAAACCCTGGGGAAGGGTCTTCCTAGAAACCTGACCTCCTAAGGTGAAATTGCTGGGTCCAGCAATTTATATTGAACTCTAAATATCTAATCAAGGACATTTCACCATTAGGACATAAACTGTGTTAGTTGAACTTTTCCCCCCCCAGGAGCAGTGCTCACATTTCAGGCAGCTAATATGGTAATTGGTGGTGTTGCTAGACACTGCCACCTCTTCCAATCAGTGAATATTTGGAGGCCTGTTATGTTCTGGGGACCATGCTGCTGTCTGGCGAGGTGATGTTAAGTCTCGGCTTGTCCTGAACTGCTGGGCTGCCTTCCTCTTCATCTTCAGCCATCTCTTAGGTGTAGAACTCCTTTGGTTCTGAACCCCAGGTTATTGCCAGGTGTAAAATCACTGAAATGTCCCCTACCCTGGGTGCTTCTGACCTCTGCATCCTCTGAACTATCTGGTTGCCTTGTAAAGACATGGTCTTAGAGTTCTGTTGACATTGTTGAAATTGTCCGTGTGCCTTGGGAATGATATCATGTGTGACCCAGTGTTGCCTAATGCACACAGACGATGCAGAAATAATGGAGTTAAAAATGTTTTTTTTTTTTAAATTATTGAGGGAAATGAGGTTTTATGGCATTTTCTTTTTTCTTTAAAATTTTTTTAGTTGTTCATAGATCTTTATTGTATTCATTTATTATTTATATGTGGTGCTGAGGATTGAACCCAGTGCTTCATGCATGCAAGGCAAGCGCTCTACCACTGAGCTACAGCCCCAGCCCGGCATTCTTTTCACAATTTTTTTAGGGGGGTCTCTCCCTCCCCTCTGCTATGATCTGAATGGTTTTTCTTCCCAAAATTCATATGGTGAAACCTAATCTCCAAGGTGATGCTATTAGGAGGTGGAGGCTTTGGGAGGTGATTAATGCCCTTGGAAAAGAGGCCAGAGAGAGATCCTTCAACCCTCTACTACGTGAAGACACAGTGAAAAGGTCCCAGCTGCAAACAGAAAGCAGTGCCTCGTGAGACAGCAGATCTGTAGATGGCTAGATCTTAGACTTCCAGCCTCTAGAACTGTGAGAAATAACTTCTCTTACTCAAAAGCTACCCTGTTTTATGATGTATTGTAATAGCAGCCTGAATGGACTAAAGTACCCTCTTTGGAAAAGAAAAAAAAAAAGTAATACAGTAGAATGTTGTTAGAAAGCTTTTTTCCCCAGCATTTCATATGCAAAGTAACAATTTTTTCTGCCTAAGAGAGGGTAAATTTCCCAAACCAAAAATAGATATAGTAACAAATAAGACAATTTTTGTCTGTGCTCAGAGATTTGTAATAGATTAGTTGCAACTCTGATCTCATGAAGCCACTGTGTAGGAGACATGGAAAGCCTGCCTTGGAAATGAATGAATTGTTCCCACCTCTGAGCCAGGGCTAGCACGAGGCATGCACCCTGTGAGCTGGAGGCCGCCATCCTGGAGGCAGAGGCCAGGCATGTGTTTTCAGATTGTATTTCTGCCAGCTCATGCTTAGCAGCTCTTCAAAACCTGAGACCCCTTTGACATCCCCCCTTCCTCAGTTTCCCCTTTGACCCTGAAATGTCTCCTGCCTGTTCCTCCCTGTATTCCTGGGGCCTTAGTTCAGGCCTTGGCTTTCTTTTGCTTTCTCTCTGATCTCCCTGCCTCTACTGTACCTGCCTTTAGAATGAGTTGAGACTGCCTATTACATTCCTCATCTTCTCAAAGCCACCCTGACTATTGTCCCCAGAAAAAAACCCTTCAGGTCCCTTCTGGCTTGTTCTGGGTGCCTTCTAGCCCCCTCTCTGAGGTTTCCCTGTGTTCACGCCTGTTTTTCCTTTAGTTTGACATACTATTTGCTTCTTCTCTACTCCCTCCCCATCATCCTAAAAGCCTTTATCTGCCTCCTCTCTAGTAACTCTTCCTGACCTTCTATGGTTTGAATAAAACGAATAAAAGGAGCTATCACATCTTCATGATGTTCAGGTTACTTGAACACAAAGATAAAAAGTACATCTCTTCCTAGCCACTAGACTGGGAGGCTTGATGGGGGGTGTCAATCCTATTTGAGTCAGCAGAGTCTGGGTATCTGTTTCAGTCTTCCATCTCTATTCTGCTCTGAGAGAAGTTTGTGTCTGGAGGTAGAGGTGAATAATCATTTCTCTGAAGTGCTAAAGGAGTTTGCAAATGTAGTTGAGGAACCACTGTTGATAATTCCCCGAGACTGTGGAGAATAAGAGTTGCCCCAGTGAAAGTGAATGCCCTGATTTTTCAGAAAGGACATAGAAATCCTACAAATTGTGCTATCCAATGAGTGCTCAGCACTGGAAATGAGCCTGGCCTGACTAGAAATGCCCTGTGAATGAAAACAAAACAAAACAAAACAAAAACCCCCAGACTTTGAAGATTTAGTTTGAAAAAAGTATATCAAATAGCTCAATCATTTTTATATTAATTATATTTTGAAATAATAATATTTTGGATTTATTGGGTTAAAGTAAACATTTTGTTGACATTAATGTCAATTTTTTCTTCTTTTAATATGGCTACAAGAACACTTGATAACATGTATGGTTCACATGAGTGTGGCTTGCATTGTATTTCCTTGGGACACTTCCATTATAAACTCTGTAATCCCTTGATTTTGTTTCATCTACTTGGCAATATTCTGAAACATCCTGTTAAGCAGATGGCTGTGTACTGTTTTTTTTTTTTTTTTTTTTTTTTTTTTTTTTTTTTTTTTTTTTTTAATATTTTTTAGTTGTAGATGGACACAATGTCTTTATTTTATTGCTCTGTACGTGGTGCTGAGGATTGAACCCAGGGCCTCACGCATGCGAGGCAAGTGCTCTACCGCTGAGCTACAATCCCAGCCCCTGGCTGTGTACTGTTAAAAAAGAAAGTAGTGAGCCGGGCATGGTGGTGCACGCCTGTGATCCCAGCACTTTGGGAGGCTGAGACAGGAGAATCTCGAGTTCAAAGCCAGCCTCATCAATGGTGAGGCGCTAAGCAACTCAGTGAGACCCTGTCTCTAAATAAAACACAAAATAGGGCTGAGGATGTGGCTCAGTGGTCGAGTTCCCCTGAGTTCGATCCCTGGGACCAAAAAGAAAAAAAACCCAGTAAGAATAAGTCATGCCAAGCTGATTTCATTTTTTTTTCTTCTTTTCATAAGATTACTGGGCTATAAGATCTGAACAGTTTTGTATATTTGGATTTGGATTTCTATAGTACACCTGAAATGTTTCCTCTGATTACCTTCAGGACAGTTTAGTGAATAAAGAGTAGTGGTTGGTAGTGTGATTGTGTTTGTTGCTGGAGAAACTTAGTTCTCAGAATATTGAGTATTGATTGTTGTAGCAGGAACAGCCTGGGGGTGCTCCTGGGCTTCCCATGGAACTTGTTGCATTTCAGTGGTGTGGAGGAATGTTAACTAATCTCCTTCATGAAGAGGCCAAGTGTGGTCTAAAACAATATTATGCCCCAGGAGCCGTACTTCGCTGAGTGGTGTGGAGTGCATTCATTGAGCACATTTCTTGGGTGAGTCTGTGGCTAGTTACTATGTGAGGTATGGGAATAAAGATGAATAAGGTATCGTCCTTAACCTCAAAATTTTGTCTAGGGAGAAAGAAAACCATATTAAAAAAATCACAGTTCTATTGGTAGGTAGCTGTGATAGAGGAATGGGGTACTGGGCCACAGAAGGTATGTCACCCCCAGGTCTGCAGGTTTGCTGACAAGATCCCATGTCTTCATTTCTAACTCTTACCTCGAAGAATGGCTTTGTATTAATTGGCCTATAACCAAAATCATTAAGTCATATTCAACAATTTAGTATATATAGCAAATTATATAAATTTTTTTTATTACGGCTGTGGTGGAAAGCTTGTTAATATCTGCTTTGCTTTGAAAAATTTCCAAGACAGAGTCATCCTGACCATCTATTTGGGGGAGTTTACTTGGCCCCAGTACCGGAGTGATCTTCAAAATACTACTTCTCAAAAGAACATTTTGACTTTGCCCACTAGGTACCTCTTTGGCTCCATCTCTATAGAAGCAAAGAATTCTTTATTTTGGTCAGGGGTTTTCAATTTTAGGTAAAAGTTAGGAACCTACTGGCTCTTAATCTAAGATCTGTTTGTTCTGGAAGACTCTTTCAAGGGTTTATGTAGCCCACAGCTTTGCTTCTGTCAATTTTGATCTTCCAATTACTCAATAAGTGGCTCTCAGCAACCTCTAGGGGCGAAATAGTTATCTTAGACCCTCTCAGTCCCATCCTGATTGAGCATCCCTCACATCATTATGGGCTCCCCTTTAGTTAAAGGGTATCCCAGAGATGGCCACACAATACCTCTCACTGTTTGGTAGAGATATTGTATGGCCCCTCGTGTGTTTTTGCCATGTGACTGGGCTTTACTTATCAACAAAGATTTCAATGTCTGTCAAAAATGTGCAAGGCAAATAATTTGTTTAAAATTATAAATAGTAACCTTCAGGCAAAGTCCAGGCACAGCTGTCACAGTGGTTTTCTTCTCTGTCTTGACCTCTGTATGCTTAAATTTTCTCAATGCCCTGAAATTTTAATTTTCTGTTTTCTTCTGATTTTACTTGCTTATTTCTCTTGAAGGTATCTAATGTATTTTTGTAAAAGACAGCAGTGTTTAAAGTAGAATTAGAAGCTTTCTTAATGTTATTTTTGGTCTCAAGGTTGGTTCTGATCAAACTCTATACCAGGAAGTATGACATTTGCATATTAAATGTTTAAATCAGGGATGGTCAACTTATATATATACACACACATATATAAAATAGGGAGAAAAAAACATGACCTATCAATATATATACATATATGTAATATATATAACGTATATAATATACACACAAAATTATATATATTCAAATATATATATATATGTAAATAATTGATATGAAAGAATCTTTACTCTAACTGGGTCACTGATAGAATATCCTAGCAAAAATTTTCAAGACCAGAGTGTGAGTATGGAGGGGTGAGATTTGGGATGTGTCACAGCTGTCCTTAGGCTCCCACCAGGGGCTCATGGCACAGGGCTGGTGCTGGACTATCCTTTCCGTGGGAGGGTTCCCAGCCTGGCACATACTGGGACTGAAACAATAGTTGTTTCAAAAAGGCCTTTGTAGGGTAGAGGTATTAGTGAATCATGTGTGTTTTCCACATTACTGAGCCAAAAGTCACGAGGAAAATTTGTGTGGGGGAGGGGCAGGTTGTAACCTAATGTAAGATTGTGAGTGTCCCAGACCAGAATGGGCTGCCGTATTATAAAGGGGACTGTATTGTTGCAGGTGGGCTTAAGGATCCAGTGGATCATCTTTCATTCCTCCATGCCCAGATAGAGTTTGTTTTGTCCTGATACCTGTTAAATCTCACCATAACCTATGGTTGCTGTTCTATTTTTAGCACCAACTTTTTTTTTTTAAATATTTTTTTAGTTATAAATGGACACAATGTCTTTATTTTATTGCTTTGTATGTGGTGCTGAGGATCGAACCCAGGGCCTCACGCATGCGAGGCAAGCGCTCTACCGCTGAGCTACAATCCCAGCCCCTAGCACCAACTTTTTAAGTTATCATTTTGGTTTATTTCATCATGCCTTAGAACCTGTGAGTCTGCTCCATGGTAGACTTAACAGAATGTATTCAGGCTACTCTCAGGGGCCTAGTGTTGGAAAGTAAGGTTGCTTCTTCATTTAACACTGAAATAACATGATAAATGCTGGTAAGCAGAACACAGGAGGAGTGCAGTCCTCGCCTTTCATTCTTGAATGTCTCTTTCTGGGCTGTGAATGTGACTGGGACATAGGCCTCTTCTGAACAGGGCTTGCCAGTACATTAAGATCCTGACATCTGCCTGTGGGAAGACTTATGGTTTTGCCTTCCATTCTCTATGTCTTGGAAAATGCCCAAGCAAAATGAGAACTGTTAGAGCTACATTGGTATAACAGAGATCAGTTCTTTGTCTAAAAGCCCTTTCAGGGGACCTACTTTAGTAGTCTTTTTTTTTTTTTTTTAATATTTTTTAGTTGTAAATGGACACAATATCACTATTTATTTTTATGTGGTGCTGGGGATCGAACCCAGTGCTTCACACGTGTGAGGCGAGCACTCTACCACTGAGCCACAGCCCTAGCCCCTTAAGTAGTCTTTTTTTTTTTTTAAACATTTATTTATTTTTTTAGTTGTAGGTGGACAGAATATCTTTGTTTTTATGTGGTGCTGAGGATCGAACCCAGTGCCTCACGCGTGTTAGGCAAGCACGCTACCACTGCGCCACAATCCCAGCCCCTTAAGTAGTATTTTTGACCCAGGCAGAACACTTGGGTTTCCATAGCTTCTAGGGTCTCCTCTCATGCATGAGGTTGGTGGATCATCTGAGTGTGCTCCCTAGTGATGCTCAGGCACAGGGTACTTTAGGAACCTTGAACAGTGTGCGTTCACACTGTAGCTCAGCAGAATCTCCCACCAGGAGGGCTGTTTAAATACAAATTACCAGTCTAGCAGAGTGTCTGATTCAGGAGGTCTAGGGAAGGTTTGGAAATTTTTATTTCTCATGAGTTTCCTGGTGATGTTGAGCTGGCCTAGCCTATACATCTCTTACTTGAGAGTTACATAGATCTGAGACCGCCAGGAGTGGTCAACTGTGGGATCCTGAGCAGGAGGGAGGCTGGTGAAGGTGGATGTCTGTAGAGAAAATGCTGCAAAGGGCAGAAAGGACTGTTAGAGTCTGCCAGAGAAGATGCCCTCTGATGGCATAAGCTTTAACCTTCTCATCAAGGACCTCCAATGCTGTCCTGAATTTTTCCTAATTTTTAATATAACTCTTCTGCTTAGTAAGCAACATGTTTTTCCCCAACCACTTTGTACTTGCCTGTAGTCTTTATTAGATTTTCATATTTAAAATACCAGTTCAGTTATGATTTGCTTTGGGGGAATCATTTATTGAACATGTTAGACACGAACAACCTATGATCTTCATTTTTTATTTTAGAAGAAACTATTTTCATAGTGTATTTTGCTGTAATAAAGTATTTTAAAATGTAATGGTTACAAAAATTTTTATTAACAACAAGACTTTAGGCCTTGGAATTGTACTTACTTCCTTTGATTTAAAAAATAATTTATGAAATAATATTCTTTTCTTAGAATTTTAACTTTTTTAGCTGATGAATTGATGTTCTTTGTTTTTGGGTGGCTTATGTGGTTTTTGTTTTAAGGTATATTATACTTATAACCTTGGAATATGTTTTTCTTCAGTAAAAATGGATACAGATAACTATGATGTTGATTAAATTTGGATGAATATAATGAAGAAAATTTCTAATTTTAGCCTTAGGCCCTTAAGTAATAATACCTTTAGTGAACTAAAAGATGATTTTGAGAAATTATGAGGATTTCAAGTGAAATCTAGTGCAATACATTCTATAATTACTGTAAGTCCTATTTGGAAACAAATTTAACTCCTTCAGTACTGAACTGTTTCTTATTATGTTATTCCTTCTATTTTATGATTTGATTATGTAGTTGGTCCATTTAATCTGACTATCTCTCTAAACAAAAGTAGCCTAGAGTATCTTTTAATCCATGTTAGCATTTGAGAAATGTGAGTCTCTTTGGTGAGTGTGGCTGGAGGAAAGTAGAACATGGGTCTCTATGCTGCATTGATGATTTTTAAATCCATGAAAGGATACAGAAAACATTATTCTGGGCAAAAAGAAAACTAGGAATTGAATTAAAATCTGCATTACTTACTGTTCCATAATAAGTTACCCTCAAACTTAGCAGCTCAAATGGTGTCAATCTCCTTACCTCATCTTTCTGTGGGAATTCAGGGCATCTTCACTTGGAAGGGTCTTTGTGGAGTTGCTGTCACAGTGTTGCTAGGTCTGTGGTCATCAGGAAACTGGGCAGGGTGAGGCTCTACATCCAGGTAGACTCCTCCATGTGGCTGGAGAGTTGCTGCTGGCTACTGGGTCAGGTGAGCTTGGTTCCTCCCCATCTTGAACCTGGGGGTAGTGCTTGAACTGTGTCTCCATTATAGGTCATATTCTTGGCTGGGGTATCTTTCATAATGTCCCAGGCCAGTTAAGCTACCTTATTCCCTGTATTCAGTAAGTTTTTCCTGAGGTGCTACTTTATGCCTGGAAATGCTTCAGATACTGCCCGTGGTATTCAGTACCACCTGGGAGCTCAGAAGACACACGGGAGAAGGCTGAGCCCAGGAGAAAACCAAGTAGGAGGCAGACTGCACTCAGCCAAAGTTGAAGGAGTGGCCCAGAAAGGCTTTCCTGAAGGTCAGAGCTTAGCTAAGTCAGATCCATCTACCTTTTAAGGGAAGTTAGTGTTATTTAGGTGGATAGAAGGGTTGGGAGAAGGGATGAGGAAAGACACTCAGGAGGGAAATTCTAGGGGACAGGTCTCAGATCAAGGGGCTGAGGCATGGAACAGTGTGGCATAGCTGGAGAACCCGAGCAGTTTAGATTTGCAGTGTCAGGTGAAGCATTTGAGCTGGGCAAAGAAACAAAGGACAGAGGAACCTAGTGTGGCAGGTAAGGGAGTTTGGACTTCATCCTGTGAAGCCCTACTTTAAGCCATGCACATTGCCCTGTATGCATATTTTCTCATTCATTCCTTCAACAAAGATTTGAGCATCTATCTGGCTTCAGGCATCATACTGCTTCATTAGATCCTGCTAGATGGATGTGTCTGCATATCTTAGATGAGAGATGTTAAGGAAGTTTCACTGACTTGCACAAGATCATGTGGTCATTGAATAGCAGGACTGAGTGTTGACCTGCATCCATGTGGAAACCTGAAAGTACAATTAATGTGCAAGTGAATTTTTCATAAGAATCACTGGAACACATTTAAAGAAAAGATTTTAGGGTGCCACTTTAGACTTACTTATGGCTAATAGAAGAGCTCCAAGTGCTGTTTCCTAGGGGCAAAGCTGCGAGCTTTGCTTTTGGCTTGAACTTGGCATCAATCAATGAAGGTGGAGGGGTTCGGTTTTTCCATATGGGCTGAGGGACATAAAGACCAAAGGATGAAAAACTCTGAGGGCCATTGCAATTATTCTCTTTGTGTTTTGTGATGTTGGGGTTCAAACTCTCAGGGCCTCGTGCAAGCATTCTACCACTGAGTTGTTCCCTCAGCCCTTTATTGTCTTTAAAGAGATTCTTAGGGTATCCAAAAAATAAATTGTGAAGAAAGATACCTATAAGCCTTAGTATCTTGGAAATCAGCAATCTGGTCTCTGATCTTTCATTTGATTTCATATTTAGTATTTGATTTGATTTGATATTTTATGTGAGAGTAGCTGAAAGGTGCTAATGAATTATTTAATACTGGTACTGGAACCAAAAGCTGAAAAGTACTTGAAAGAAAGAGCCCAAATTAGAAATAATGTCTCAGGATTTCTTAGTACTGGAGAAAAAACAAAGAGTAGAATTACTAAGAACTATTCAAAAAGTAACTTTGTATTTCATAATGCACTGTTCTAAACTCCTTGCATGTATTAAATCATTTTTATCTTCAAAAACGAAAATGTTCAACTTCTATTTTCATTTTATAGGCTATAGAATATGAAGAAAATAATGTGTATACTAATCATTCTTATATTTTAGATGCCCAATAAACGTGCTTACAATTTTTGTATCTTTATCTCTTTTTTTTGATTTACTTGTTCTTTTTTTCTTTCATGTTTTTCCAGGTTACCACATTTTTCATTTAATCTAGAACTTTGAGTGAGATGATCTCTGAAACATATCAAATGAGTTAAAACTCTCAGAGGCACTCATCATCTATTAAATTTGTATGAAAAATAATAATTCCTGTAGAGACAAACATTTTACAATGGCTGCCAAGAGGGATGAGTTCTGGGTGCCTGAGGGAGATTGACTTTATTCTTTTTATCTTTTCACATGACACTGCATATGATGCGAATGTATGATCTACTAAAAATTCTTTAGGTAGCTAGGAGCCAGTGGTGCATGCTTGTAATCTCCGCTATCAGGGACAAGGTAACATCGTGTCTCAAAAAATCAAAAAACAGGGCTAGAGTTGTGGCTCAGCCGTATTGTGTTCGACTGGCACATGTGAGGCACTGGGTTCCATTCTCAGCACCACACAAAAATAAATAAAGGCATTGTGTCCATCTCCAACTAAAAAAAAAATTTAAAAAATCAAAAAACAAAATCCTAAGTAAAGTGTAAATAATACAAAAGCAGTAGGCACAGCAGGCATCCATTTGCGTATATACCTTATGTTCTTAATACAAGAACGTGTTCTTAAGTATCACTTTGGGGGATTCATTCCACACAAATACCTGTGCTGATGCTTTATTTCACTTTAACTAGGATAGGGAGGCTCAGTGTCCTTGGTCACATCGAAGACTCAAACCCAGGACAAGGACTTGATTCTGCTTCTTTAAATATGCTGCACTGTGCCTGCACTTTTGCAGGAAAGATTTGTTATTAAATCGTTTTTGTTCGTTTCTGTGTCCCCAAGTCTTCTCACCTCCTTCAGCAACTCTTTCTTAAAAACTATTTTTAGTTATAGTTGGGCACAATACCTGTATTTTTATTTTATTTATTCTTAGGTGGCGTTGAGGACCGAACCCAGTGCCTCCAAAGTAAGCGCTGTACCACTGAGCCACAACCCCAGCCCCTTCAGCAACTCTACTTGGAATCCTGGCAATGTCTGACCCAACAAGCATGGCATCTGTCAACCTGCCTAGTTAAGTATGCCTGTTGAGCTCCCATCCGACCCTGGGCCTGAGCCAGGATGTTTATGTACATTCGGTTCTTCACAAGGCGCCTGTGAAGACTCAGCCACAGGATGTAGGAAGGTACTGGGTCACCAGTGCCTTTACTTATGAGCGGGAGCTCCCCCAGGCTAACCGCCCTGAGTCTCAGCCTGCCTCTTCCAAGAACCAGCCAGGAGCCCTGTAGTGCGGTCTTCATCTCTGTGGGCCTGTTTCTTCAGCTGCCAAAGGGGTGGGGGCCTGGAGGATCCGGAACAACTCATCTCCAGTCTTTGGAGGTTCCCGGGGGGGAAAGAGCAGCGGGCTCCACCCGGGGGAAGGTTTTGGGGACCACAAAACTAGGGCGCTCTGCAGCTCCGGTAGGGGCTTGATTTACAAGATGGAGGAACTCAGTCTGGATGTTCCTGGCATTGGTCAGCAGAAGATGGGAGGAGTGCGGCCTCCAGCCACTGAAGGTCGAGTCCCCGCCCCTGACCGCGTTCCCAGCACAGAAGACACGCGTGCCAGACTTTCAGAGCCATTTCCGCCAACATGCTCTTGGGACTGGCTCAGAGGGAGGCGGCGCAGGTACCTCGGGTGGGAACCTTGTTCTTTTCAGTTATTGAGCGCAGAGTGCTAAAAATCTACAACTGTGTATTTCTTCATAGCTCGACAAATTTTTGGTCATTTAGTTAGGGCCACATGTTGAGAACTCTTAAGTCTTTGTGATGAATTGACTCTTCTGTCCTTATATAATTTTCCCTCCTTATCTCTGGGACTAGTTCTTGTCTTAAAGTCTATCTAATATGTTAGTAGAACCATACCACGTTTCTTGACTAGTGCGCGCGCGCACACACACACACACACACACACACACACACACACACTACCATTCTCTTTTTGCTTACCTCATCCTTGTATTAAAGTGTATCTTTTATAATCGCATATAACCATATAGTTAGGTGTTGCTATTTTATCCAGTCTTGCCAAACTGTTTTAAGAGAGGTTTAATCTATTTACATTTAGTGCAGTTGACGTAGATATTATTACATGTTGATATGGGCAACTTTTATGTCTCATTTTATTTGTCTAATCTGTTTGTTTCTTTGTGCCTCATTTTGGACTAAGTGTTTACTGATCTAGGGATTATAGTTAGATATGTAGCTATTATACACAAGTATAGAATAACCATTTACATTGAATTTATACTGTTTTTACATTCAATGTAAGAATCTCACAACTGTGTCTTTTCATTTACTCGCCTCCTATCCTTTATGCTATCATTATATATATTCTGAATGTTATAAATCTTACTCTAATCCTTTGCTTTATATTCAATTATTATTCATAAAAATTTTTAAAAAGCTTTTAAAAATACATATCTAGACATTTATCATTTTTGTGCTTCTCATTCCTTCTTGTAGTCTAGGCTCTTCTGTTTGGTATTATTTTCCCTCAGTCTGAAGTATTTCCTGTATCACTTGTAGGTCTCTGCTGGTAAGGAGCTTTGCTAGCTTTCATTTAGGTGAAAATTTCTTTGATTTGCCTTCATTTTTGAAGGATGATTTTGCCAACTACAAGAGTTAGGTTATCAGCTCTCCTCCCCGCACTTTTGGCACTTTTAATATGTTGTTCTGTTTTGGCCTCCGTGTTCCTAATGAGAAGTTGGCTGTGGTCATTATCTTTGTTCCTTGGTAGGTAAAAACCTTTTTTTTTCCCCTTTCATTTCATTAAAAAAATACTTTGTTTTATTTTTAGCAGTTAGGCTAAGGTAGGTGAGTGTTTTCTTTGTATTTATCAACTTGAAATTCTTTGAGCTTCTTAGTTGGTGGAATTTTTTCAATCTTATACATTTCATCCACATTTCTTCAAACATTTTAAATTCAAATCTAAATTAAAATAATTTTAATGTTATAGTTCTCCCTTTTCCCTATAGTTATTCAAATATTTTATTGTTTGATTTTATGTTGCAAATCACTGATACTTCATTTTTCCTTCTCTTTAATTTGGAAAACAAGTTTACTGATATCTATCTCCCTGCAGTATCCACTTAGCAAGCCCATTCAGTGAATTTTTTATTTCAAATATTGTTACTTTTAGTCTTAGATTGTATTTAGTTGTATTTTAGTTTCCATTTCTGCCCTAAAATATTTCATCTCTTCCCCAGTAGATCCATATTTTCAAATAAATTCTCTAACATGTTTGTTATGGTTGTTTTAAAGTCCTTAACTGCTAAATCTTATTAACTGAGTCATCTGCAATTCTGTGCTTATTGGCTATGTTCACTCTTAATTATGGATCATATTTTCTTGTTTCTTTATGTTTTGTAATTATTTTTACTGTGTTCCTGGTGTTATGGATATGAATAGTAGAGACCATATAAACATATACATATTCTGTACAATAACATTGTCTTTGTTTCATCTCTCAACAGTACAAGCTCTTTCTTAATTGAGATTAGGGTGAGAGGGGCTGCACATTCAGATTGCTAAGAGTTAAGCTAAGGTTCAAGTTGTACTTTTAATTATATTTACTTCACCTAATCAGACTTTAAAAAAATATTTGTCAGTATTTCAGCTGGGAGAGGGCTGAACTATAATTTTAGATCTTTTGATTGAAACATGTAAGATTATATGGGCCCCATGATTTCTTTCAGATCTCTAACCTATCTATGGTTTGAGATCAGAAAGCTTATTTGAAAAGGTAATTTGTTTCAGTATTTGTTGTTTTTTGAGATTCTAGACCAGCCCGCCTGTTCATAACCATCCTCTGAGGCCTGTCTGTTGCCTCTCTGGGCTCACTCCTCTGGTACAGGCAGTCCTCAGATAAGGAAACTGATGTGGTTTTCATCTCTCTGAGAAAAGACTTGTTTCTTGTTGACATTGTGGTCACCAAGTCTTCTGTGCTTTTATTACTCCTTGCTAGACCCATAGAAAGGTACATTTTTTTAAAAAATATTTTTTTAGTTGTAGATGGACACAATGTCTTTATTTTATTGCTTTGTATGTGGTGCTGAGGATCGAACCCAGGGCCTCACGCATGCGAGGCAAGCGCTCTACCGCTGAGCTACAATCCCAGCTCCGAAAGGTACATTTTTATTTGTGCAGATAAAATTACTTATAACCATGGGATCCAAGACCTTCATCTGCTCTTTATTCTTATTGGATATGGAAGTCTCATATGCATTTTTAAAGCATGTGCCCCAAAAGTATGAAATGGCAGTGAATTCTCTTACCTTTCAGATTCTGGTTGGGCTTCACTAGTGGAAAGCACTGGCCGATGATCAGTGCCCAATTGCATGTGCGACATTCTTCTCATCCTCCTTTTATCCGGGTCTAAAATCTGTGATTTCTGTGCTAATTTAATGAGTCATCACTGGTGAAGGATCCTTGGAAACAGAATTGAATATCTAAAAGGGAATAAAAAGTAAAACCAAACATTCTTCTTTGGACTTGTACTGAAACACTGATTTAAGTTATGAAATCTCCCAATCACATGTAGAATGTCAGAAAACATGAAAAAATCTAAATATATATAATTGATTGGCATTACTACTGCAAATGGTTGTGATGTCATTGATTATTTACTGGTGTTAAATAAATTATTTGATACTCAGAACATCCATGAGTAGAACTGAGATTCTGGTTTGATTCTAGTTGACTACAAAATGTATATCTTTTACCACTAAGCTCTAAATGCCCCCTTGCTCAACCACTTACTGATCAATCAGCAGTATTTTATCTAGTATCTACTGTGATTGTTGATTTGAGAGTGGAACATGATAAATATGAAAGAATTCAAAGACTCTGTAAAACATGTAATATAGTTGGTAAAGTAAGGCTTACACAAAACAGCTAAAGAATGTTACAAAGGGTCATATGATGATAAATGTTAGATTTTGTAGTGTGAGTTGTATTTTTTTAATCATGCAATTTAGTATAGGCTGAACATCTCTAATCCGAAAAGTCGAAATGCTGCAAAATCTGAAAAGTTTTGAGGGCCAAAATGATATCAAAATCTGATGCTTCAGTATATACAGACTTCATTTCATGTGCAAGAATTGTTCAAGTTATATCAAATTATCTTCAGACTATGTGTATGAGGTAATATAAAATGTAATGAATTTTGTGGTAAGGCTTGGGTCCCCTCCCTAGGAGTCTCATTCTCTCTATATGCAGATATTCTCAAATCTGGGGGGAAACATCTGAAATCTGAAACACTTCTGATCTCAATCATTTTAGATAAGGGGTTCCCATCCTCTATTATCATTAAGATAGCGAAATTGCTTTTAATGTTATGAAGGCATTAGTTCGAAATTTACTCAGTCTCTTCCTTGGCCATTCACTTGTATTGATGTTGATTTCCTCGAAGCCCTTAAAGACAGGGTATGTATGACAGATGTTAAGTGTGGAATGTCCAAGCTTCAATGAAATTCTACCTTTACTTATTTTACAGATGTGCCCAGCTCACATACTTCTCTTGCTGGTTCCAGCATTGAGGGGTTCTGGGGTGGACGAGTGAGCAGCGTTCTAGGGTGCTGTTGGTGCTGTCATACTCTTGTTTTCATAAATGGGATGATTTATATTTAACCTGACCATTCACAGGGGCTTTGCTGGTGATATGCACCTGGCTCTGTGCTTCTATCCTGAAGGTTCAGTGCCCCCTGACATGAGAAAGGAGCAGTGCCCCATGGACACACACTCAAGTATAGAGGAATCATGGGGCCATTGTGCTGAGTGAAATAAGCCAGCCACAAAAGGGCAAACACTGCATGATTCCACTTTACCAAGTGCAGAGTACTCAGTAAGGGCAGGAAGTAGAATAGTGGTGGCCAGGGCTGGGGCAGGAAGAAGGGGAGGTTTGTTTAATGGGTACAGAGTTAGTTTTTCAAGATGTGAAGAGGGTTCTGGAGTTGGATGGTGGTGATGTCAATGTACTTAATGACATTGAATGGTACACTTAAAAATGATGAAGATGACAAATATGCTATGAGTATTTATCATACTTTTTTAAAAAATATGATATAAAACATGATGTCCCAATGACATCTGTGTTTAAGTTTTCAATAGGAGAAGAGAAGGGCCCAGCAGATTGCATTCCATTTTGCTTACATTATGCAAATTCTGGTGTTGATGTGGGCATAATTCTACACTTGCTTATTAATGTGATGAATAGTTTTTCTTAGGGAAAGCCAAGAGTAAAGATTCTCTGGCTTGCTACCATTGCTGCCTGCTCTGGAAAGCTCTGGTCTCCAGTTATTCTGCTAACAGAGCCAGGCTTGGACTGTTAGTGCTTAGTCTCTCAAGAAACAGCAGATGAATGTGGGGAAGCTGAGCCCTCCTGCACGAGGAGTACCAGAGCCCATGTGTCTTCCAGATAGCCTGGGCGATACCAGACCCTGGCCCAGATGTTGAATTGATTATGGAGATTAATTTTTTATTTATATTTGTTTATTTGTGTGCAGTGCTTGGGACTCAACTCAGGGCCACTGACCTACACCCCACCCCTAATTTTATAAGGGAAAAAAGAAAAGGGACACTTGCATTTCATCAGAATTCCCTCTTAAGTGGTATTTGGCAGGATGGAAAGTTGCCAATTTATTTATTTATTTATTTATTTTAAATATTTATTTTTATTTTTTCAGTTGTAGGTGGACAGAACATCTTTATTTTATTTTTATGTGGTGCTGAGGATCGAACCCAGTGCCTCACGCATGCTAGGCGAGCACGCTACCACTGCGCCATATCCCCAGCCCCGGAAAGTTGCCAATTTATAATAGAAAATAAATTTGTTGACAAAATTTCTTGGTATGATATTCTACGGTTACTTGAATGTTACATAACTTTTTATTTTTTTCTGGCAACACAATGATTGATTTAATAACTGGTCATTTAAAAATAATAATTTAAAGATCAGCCTTGAGAATATCATTGCCTTCTGCCTTAGGTAATTGTGAGTTCCTTATTTCTGTGTTTTTCGAAAGGAATATTTCCTGTAATTTAAATTAAAAAGGAATTTCTGCATATAAAAATTTATATGTTTATATTCCAAAATATATGTTTATACTACAAAATACATGTTTTCTACAACAGTTCCTGCTGGATAAAGAAGTACAGTGACTCAGAAAAACTGTGCTGACCATAAAGAAAGTGCCTCTTAATGCATTTTGAATGCTGGAAATCTCTGGGGCTTTAAAATTTAAACATTTTAAAGGAACATGGCTCCTCCTTTCTCTCAGAATGGCATGGTTCTCCCACAACTATTTCAATGTCACTCTTGCTTTCATTCACTTATCTGGATCTAAGTGCCAGCTGCTCTTGGCAGTTTGGCTGGGAACTTTATATAAACTGCAGGTTTGCTTTATGATTTTATTAACCTTTTCTAAATGAGTTATGATTTCCAGCTACTGACTCATAATCTTTGAAACCTTAAGGAATGACAAAGTTATTAATTGAACCATATCCAGCTAATAATGTGCTAGTTTTAAAATCACAGATTTGTATAATAAGATGTATGTTCTGAGTACCATTTTTAGGAGTGTTAAAAATTAATCTTTGAGATATATAACTCTTTTTTTAAAAAATACGTTCTTTGTGAACAGGTGCGTTTATTATTAATTTGCAGCCAAGTACATTAGTCTTAAAAAATGTGACCCTGACATTGTAGTAAGCATTTTACAGGTTTTTCCATTTTGCTGTTATTAGAAATTTCTGTCTTGGACAAAAGATTTCTTAGACCATATGTAAGTTTGCTAAGTGTTGCTTATAGAGAATCAATGAGCAAAAGTGATGGGCTGCATTTGAGTAAATTTAATGAGAATTCTCAGTGTGCTTTTTCTTTCTCATACAACCTAGAGAGATATAGGGGTCTATTTAAACTCATGTCTAAATTAATTAATTATTGGGAGACTTACAAGGCTTCTTTTAAAGGTGTCTTTGCAGCACGGGAACAGTAAAGTGAAGTGATTATCTTTTTAATTTGAGCCTCAAGAAGATGTCTTTCATTGAACAATCCTGCCTTTATTGGAAAGAAGAGGAAATTTTTCAGATAATTCTGAAATTAATGATCCATAATCAAAAGGAGGATAGAGAAATTCTTTTTTAAGCGACTCCTTTATGCATGGCATTTTTACTTATGTTATTTTGTCAAAATACCTTTCTCTAACTAGGAATTATTTTCTTTTCTTGATGAACTAACCATTTGCCTGTTAAGACTTGTCCAAGTCTTGTAATTAGTAATAGTGGCCAGGACCTCAGCTTTATTCAGTACCACTGGGGAACAATCAGCTGGCATTCAGTGAGATAGACAGTGCCCTGGGTGGATTGCTTTGCCTAATCCTTCTAACACATTGACATTTAATCCTCACAGTGACCCTTAGAGATAAAGACTATAAGTTTCTTCATGTTACAGACCAGGAGATTTGAGAGGTCATACTACTAGTTATTCCAGGCCACGTAATGCCACGGACACAGGATTCAATCCAGATGACTTCAGAATGCCCAAGAGTGTTCCTGGGGTGATCATTTTGGGTCTTATACTGTATCCCCAGCACAGATGCCTGGATCTTTTGGAGAATACTTACCTTGTACCATCTGTAGCTTCAAGGTAACAGTATTTGCAGGGGCTTACTCTGTACCTGTTGCACACTAACATTGGTACACCACTGATAGATTTAGACCAGATGAGACATAAAAGTATGGCCAACTGTGCTGTCTTGAAACTCCTGACTCATTCATAAATTTCTATGAAGCATCATATCCAGAACTAAATCCCAGAGATTGAAATAACCAGGCAGGGGCTTATAGATTAGTAGGGAGATGCAGCTGTACCTAATCTTTAGATCTGGGGGAATGTTTTCATGGAGATAAGTAAGGTGCCAGGAATGAAAAGGAGGAAGGGTAAAAGTTTGGAATGCTTCTCAAAGACGAGATCATCTGAATGAGAGATAAATGGGCTGAACAGGCACCAGGATATACAAGGGGTGTTTCAGACAGCAGACGGCATGTGCGCAGCATGAAAGCAAGAAAAACTGCAGCCTGAAAGCAGGCTTTGCAATAGTTTTGAATAGCTGGGACATAGCATAGGAGGGGCAGTGTCTCCAGAGTCTCAATCCATAGGAGACCTGGTCTGCCATCTAGGAGGTATTTTTGCTTCAGTCCTGGAGGTAAAGAGGAGCTCTAGAAGAGTATAAGGATTGTGGATAGGAGCAAATGGACGGATGTTGAAAGCCTGGATATTGGGAGATGAGTTGTGAGGATAGTGATGATCCAGGAACCATACCAAAGATTAAATATTAGGATCCTGACTAAATTCATAGCTGCTGCCAGGTCTCCCTGCTTTATGAGGCAGTCCATTCAAATGTGAGATTGCCCAGTTG
>PVHX01021538.1:0-29315 GCA_004024805.1 Geosciurus inauris
AAAAACAGTGAATTCTGTTTTAACTAATCCAAATCATCTTGAAAGTGACTCAAATATATAAACTACTTTTCATTTCCATTTTACCTTTAACATTGAATATTTGACCTTATGAAAAATTCCCATTTATATAGTTTGTTATGACAGCTTTTGCTCTTCATTTCATAGAACCCTTTAATTTACTTTTTAAACTCACGTTTACATTTTTATCATCATCCTGACACCATAAAGTAGTAAATTGCTCTACAATGTGTCTATTTTCATGCTGTCAGCTCAAAATTCCAACTTGCTTAATTAAGAAACTAATGCCATATTTTCCCAAATATATTTCATGTACAATTGCCAACTAAAAACTTAAAGTAAAATGTTTTACATGTTTTACAAAGGTAACATCAAATAATTGCTGAATTTTCGACACTAGGAAATGACAACATAATGAAAATAAAACATACTTAGCAATATTTTACGTGTTAAAAGTTGTCCATTTCCCTTTGTTATACCTAAGCAACTTCTGACCAAAGCTACAACCTTGTCAGCAAGAGTGATTAACTCTGGGTAATGTAGATAAGACTGCTCCAGAATGGAACAAACGCTGTCAGATTCCAAAAGGGCGTCAACACATGGAAATGATGAAGGTCACCCAGTGAGGGTCCCACTTTCACACCCCCCATGTTAGAAGCCAGCTGCAGACAGTGTTGCTCAAAGATGTTAAAACTCTTAAGGAAAACTTTCAAAGTTTGTGGACTGATGAAACAGAGGGCAAATATTTAGAGTCATCACACAAACTAAAAATGTAATGGCTTTAACCCCCAAGAAGAAAGACTCTATAAAAGACATCTAAAAATCTGTGTTTAACTGCCCATGTCTCTAGCTAATCCTTCAAACATGCAAAGGAAACATTTTTAAAAACCCAATTAAATATAAAGAATTGAGATGAGAGTCGAGCTGCCACTGAAAAACATTTTAAAGTTTGAATATGATCAGTTTAATGGCCTGCTAAAATAAACCAAACAAGAACAAAGCAACATTTTCTGAAGGAATATAACAGAATTCAGAGTCTCTACAAAATAATATTTAAAATATCTAGAAATGTATCCAAAATTATTCAATACATGTAAAATAAGAAAAAAATTGGCCATTATAAAAAAAGGATGATTAATGATAACTATGAGATTTAGCTACTGCTAAAACTTAGAGCTAGATGCATAAATATTTCAGTTTTTCTTTTCCTTTTTTTTTTTCTTTTTCTTTTTCACTGTTGGGGATTGAACCCAGGGGCACTCTACTACTGAGTATATATACCCTTAGCACATTTATCTATCTATCTATCTGTCAATTTATTTATTTATTTATTTTTAATTTTGAGACAGGGTCTCACTAAGTTGTCCAGTCTGGGCTCCAACTTGCAATCCTCCTACCTCTACCTCCAGAGTAGTTAGGATTGTCGGGCTGTGCCACCATGCCCTGCTACATAGGTACTTTCAAGCAGCTATGAAAATTATGATCAAACACATGAAGGAAAAAATATGTGTAAAAAAGCTCAAAAATTATAAATCTCAGAATTATATAAACTATACTAAACCAAGTGAAAATTTTGTGACATGGAATCTAAATTTTAAAATATTGGATGGATTTGATAACAAATGAAGATGAAAATGGACAGTGTTGATGAATGCAAGACACAACAATAAAAACTGAAGAAAAGAGAGAAAAAGATATTTTTCCAAAAATCAACAGAAATTCAGAGAATTGTGAAAATATCAAGGCATGCAAAAATACGTATTGGAATCCTGGAAGAAAGATAAAAGGAGAAAAAAATTGGACAACACTAAAAAAACAATTACCAAGTTTTACAAAGAATAGGGAAGAGCATAAATGCACAGATTTAAAACGAATAGTAAAATGCAATGTGTACAGATACAAAGAAAATGCTAAGGCCAAAAACCAAAGGTAATGAGAAAAGAATGAAAGTACACAGAGAAAAATGGAACGTAAATTTCAGGGAGAAAATAATGCCAGTTATTACATATTTCTCATCTGGATCTTCAGGAAGATATGATTTGAAAATGATAAATAGGGTTAAAGAATAATTTCACTGTAATGTATTTAAATACATGTGACTTTGTGTGTATATATATGTTTCATTTTTAAGTTGCATGTATGTTTATGTAGTCTTAAATATATTGCATAAATATATAAAATTCTATATGCCAAAAGTCCAAAATATAAATTAAAATTAATTAAAAATACATAGTAATAATCTAAGAAAATATGAGAAGGTAGAAAAGAATTTTAAAAATGAAATTTGAATATTGTATTCATGTAACAAAATTTGACCTATCCAAAAATGTTCATAATTAAATGTAGAGCGACAAAATGCTTTGTGAAAAGTCAGAGGTTGTTGGATTATTTTAGAAAGTGAAGTGTAACTTTATATTTCCTGCAAAAGATGTACCTTCAATATAAATAAACATGTTAAAAGTAAAGAAATAGAAACGTTTATGCCAAATAGTAGGCACAGTTAAAATACATGTCCATGTGTCTAATGTAAGATTTTTAATTTCACTGAAGAAGTTCATAAAGTCAGAAATAGACAGTTCTGCAAACACAAGAGGAAATTTATTGCCCCTCCTCATCAGTTAATAAACAGTTTGACAATTATCAATCATAGAGCAGCTGAGCTGAACTCCACTGTCAGCTCTGACTCCACTCAGACTTAGGTGACATGACACCAAATGACAGCACACCTCACATTCTTTTTAAGCTCATATAATACATTTATCAAGATAGACGACATTATAAAATTGTTCCAAAAAGTTTAAATGGCTTCTCACCAAAGATGTGACATATAAAGATTCTTAAGAACTTAAGAAATAAGTATATAATGTATAGACTCTTTGAAGTAGAAGTCGGCTGAATGTTTCTCTGTGCTTCACATAAAATAAATGACAAACTCTTCATACTTCAAGGAATTGAAATAGAAGAAATACAAATGATGAGTCTGAAGAGAATAGTATACATTGATCCAATTTATGTTTCCATTAATTAATTTGGAAAATGTGTTCTCAGAGGGTCAAGGATAGATTGGTCACCTGATAGAAAACCACGAAAATGTTAGAAACTCTTTAACTTCTGGAAGAAAAGCAGAAATAATGTTTTAGAGCATCAACAACAGATTCATTTAATAAACAAAGTGCAACTCATAAAGGAGCAATGGCTAAGTATATTACAGGAAACTTTTAACAAACAACTGTGCCTCAGAAGATGCCATAAAATAATTTTTAAATGACAAAATATATATTGGGAGTAGAGTTTTGGAATAGAAATAAGGAATAAAGCATAATTATCCAAAATAAAGAATGGCCACTTTAAAAAATAGAAAAATGCACAAAGTATATAAATGGACAGTTGAGAAGACAATAAAACATTAAAAGGTTTTTAACATCATTATAGAAATAAATGTAACAAAATTTTAAGTTTCACAATACAAAAGATTTGGGAGGATATAGAGCATTAATAGTTTCATGCACTATCCTCCTGTGTAAAGGACACAAACATTTGGAAAAAATATGGATTTGGAATCATTAAATAACCTGAAACATTTTATTCTAATTCAGCTACATACATACCCAACATATATACATATCTATGCCTACACACCTTAAAGAGATTCTGGCATTTTTGTTCTTAGAGAACAGCAAAATTTTCCTTAATAAAAAAAATAGAAACAACAAAAATATCAACAGAAAAAAAACAAATTTTAGTTCAAAATACAAAGGAATTCATACATGAATTAACTGCAGCTATACAGTTCATAATGAATCTCACAAAAGTAATGGACAATAAAGTATGGTGAAGGAGAATAAACGTATTATGCTACCAATCACATAATGATAGACTGCAAAATAATGCTGTAGATGTTTTTGCAGGGAATAAATGCATTGTATCAAAATATACCCACATAGATGCAAAATGTAATAAATTCAATATTAGAGAAGGGAACATTTTATTACAGTGAAATGTGTATATCATGTTGATGAATTTCAGCAAATGTACATATTCATGAAACTACCACTCCAATAAAATATGGAAGGCTTACATTATACCAGAATGTCTTCTATTGCCTTACCCTGTCAATCGTCACCCCATATATAACAACTACTATTTTCATGAATATAAATTTGATTTTGCACATTCTTGAACTTCATATAAAAATAATTTTATAGGACCTATACATCAAGACTGATTTTTGTCATTCAATGTATTATTTTTTAATTTAGAAGATGTTGGTAATTCATTACTTAGTGTTACTGTATAGGGATGTATTGTATGAATCTGCTACATTTAAAAATATTACCTTTTTATCAGTCATTTGGTGATTGTTTTCAATATTATGAATCAAAATGCTATGTACATTCTCGGAGTCATTTTTAGCTCATTTTCAAAGTTCTTTTTCATACAGATCTTGGAGGAAGACTATATCTTGGGTTTGTAGTGCGTTTACTTTTATTGAAAAATAAATACCAGTTTCTCTCAGTGTTTATATCACTGTTCATTCTTCTTATTGGTCCATTTTGTTCACTTAAAAACTGTGCCTGACCAAAACTAAGAAATCAGAAGAAAGAGAAAAGACTAAATACTAAAAGAAGAAATGAAGGAGGTGTCATTGCCACTAATATTATAGAAATGAAAAGGAATATTAGATAATGCTATGGGCCATTTATGCCAGAAAAAATAAATAGATGACCTAAATGAAATGAACTTTCCAAAAACCCTTCTAAAAACTGGGAGGAGGAACATTCTTCAGCTCATTCTCTGGGCCCTCTGTTATTCTGATACCAAAATCAAAGGCATTACAAGGAAAGGAAACTGCAGATCAATATTCCTTATGAATATCTTTGTTGAATCTCAAAAACTACTTGCAAACTGAATCCAACAGCAGAAAGAAAAGATGGCATGCATGAACAAGTAGAATTTAACCTAGTAATGGAAGGTTGTTTCACATATTAAAATCAGTCATTTGGTACACCTTAATAATAAGAACTATGGAATTAAAAACACAGATTCATCTAAACAAGCATAGTGAAAGAATTTTCTAAATTTAAAATAATTCAACAAACAAGAACAGAATATGATTTAAATCTAGTTTTCCAAATATATTTTGATGTGGCTTCTTTGACCCAATGTTCTCTTGCTTTTCTTTGAAATGTGTTACTTCATACTTTGAAGATTTTCCCACCAACCTATTTGGGTCTCTGTATGTATCACCTCCTGCATTATGTTTTATTTCCAGAGAATTATTGTCTCAGTATTTCAATAAACATTTATGCCAAATGAGTTACAATCCTATCTTTACAATCTTGTCCTCTCATGGAGGTAACATTCTTAATTCTCTACCTGCCAATTGAGAATTTAATAATTTTCTCAAAATTAATGGTCCATAATGGTACCTTTTCCTTTTCATGAAATTATCAAACTGTAATTCAAATTTTAGCATCATCTTTGATTTGTCTTTCCATTCTTTTCAAATATCAAATGGTAGCCAATTCCTTCTAAGTTTTTATTTAAAATATAAGACAACTTTTTCCCTGATAAGACTTTGAGAAATATTAAGATTCTTAGATATATCTGATAAAGTTGCTATACAGCAAACATTGAAAAACTCTGGATGAACAAGATAAGACCATCGTTATGATAATTACTTCAATGCTTTCATTTATCATTTTAAGTATTTCCTGGAAATGTTTTAGACTTGTTTGCTTGCAGAATGAACAGATTATGCAGGTTGCTGGTATGAAGCCAATTATGTACTCTTACTCATCTTACTAGATCTAAAGGCCCAAAATATGTGGGCACAATAAATTATGTAGTCATAGTGGCCCTATTGATTATGATTTATACCTGGAAAATGTTTTAGTTGCTTTGTAAACTCTAAATAATGAAAGGCATATTCTGCATTAATTTTGACTTCAAATCTTGTTTCTCACTTATCTCAAAATGGAGAGAACCGCTCAGGGATTTGCAGATACTCCTGCTTCTCTGTACATATTTATATAAAGAAAGAGAAGTTCCTGCTGTGTGTGTTTGTGCCATTTTATGATTCCTCCAATTTAGAGAAAAGAGTTATCTTCCTATTTTGTTAAGTTCTGAGAAGTGAAAAATAAATAAGAGCCAATGTTTAACCCCATAACATTTGTGAACCTTGTTTAACAGCTCTTTGCTTTTGCACATTTTATCTTCAAAAATATTTTTGCAGTATAAAAGCAAAATGTAGCTTGAAATACTTAGGCTTATACAGGAGGTCCAAGGATTTCTTAATTTCTATAATATTTTTGAGATGATTCACTTCCTCTTGCTTGAATATGAATCTGTTTCTTAGGATGTAAACAGCAATCCCCCCGTGATGAATGCATTTGGTACTGTTCAACATTTCCATTTCTTCTAAATGAGCCAGCATATGCTCTTCTGAAGATACAGTTGTGCAATAACTCTCTTGGTATCTACCTTTGCTGCCACGATAGCAGCATTTTTAATGAGGTCAACAAATCCAAATATCAAATCATCAATGAAATTGCAAAATGTCACCCTGTTTCACAACAACCGCATTTCTATTGCATAAGTAGAGGGAAATTCCATAATTCTTTATGGAAAACCCAAAATATAGCCCAATAAGAGAAGCTATCTGCTTACTGAATAAATGATAGCATATGATTTAAAAAATCATACCCTGACAAGTTATTTTCATGTTAACGTGATTGGAATTGCATATAGAACAACACACTTCTGTAAAAAATAAACAAAAGGTAATGTGCTTCTTTATGTTATTGAGAATGAGTCAGACTGGTTAAGTAACATCACATCATCATTTCTATGATGTGTTATATGCATATATTATCAGCCTGCTGATCCCTAAGGCCATTTCTAGCCCTCCCCTGCCTCCTGCTGAGATGTGGAGCTCCTCTTCTACCTTTTTCTGTGATACAAACATACTGAATTTTTGATGGCCTTAAATGCCTTCACTTCAGGATTTCACTCTGAATGACATTTCCCTCACTCATTTCAAAAGTGACCCTTTCTTGTCATTTAAATCTCACTTTTAAATGTCACTTCCCAAAGGATCTCCCTTGACCTCCAAGTGACTCCACTGAGTCTTAGTAGCACTTATCATTGTTTGACATTTTTCTTGACTTCTTATTCTAGTTTATTTCTAACTCTCTCCAATGTAAGTCCTGCAATTACCAAACTTCTTCCTCCCTTTCCCAACTGCACTTCTGTATTTTGTACAGTAAGAGACACTGCCATTGTGTATAGAGTTAGTTAGCAGAGACCAGTCCACACACCACCACAGGAGTCATTGCAAGGAGCCTAAGGAAACTAAAGTTTGCAACAAGGAAACAATGAAGTTTGCAATATGTATTTCAGCCAGACTCTTTTTCAAGCCTTCTATTTCTTTTTTCTTGGCTAGATTATTTTCATTGTTCTGTTGGAAGTTCAAGAAAGTTCTTTGCTAACCACTATGTCCAAATAACTTCCTTCTTACTGTTCTTTATCGTAGCATGCAATTGATTTCCTGCATGGCACTGCATTGCAGAATCACTGCACTAGTGTACCTACTTTTTTTCCCCTCACTAGAATGCAGAGTCCCTAAGATCCAGCATCCCGTTTTCCCTGTTCACAGTGGTTTACTTTGGGGCCTACCCCAGTGCCTGGTATGTGGTACTCAAAATATTGGCTGCAAGGGGAAGGATAAATTTTAAAAGCTGTGTTATTTACAGGCTGCATCGGGTAAGTTTGGTGACTATTTGATACACATAAAAGAAAAAGTGAAAAACTGCAAATGTGCCAATTTTTGTTTTGGGAAATTCTGAGCAGCACGCTAGGAGGAGGCCCACTTTCTAACAGAAGTAGATAGGGATGGATAGAGGATCGGTAGAGACCTGCAAATGGGAGGAAGATATATTTTAATTGATGCATTATAATCACACATGATGATTGGATTCATTATTCGTATTTGTACATGAACACTGTTTAATTTGATCAATCTTGATTCCCTTTACCATCCCTTCCTCCCTCTTCCTCCCTGATATGCTTACTCTCCTCTGCTGCTCTCTCTTCTCTTATCATTATTATTCTAATTAGTGCATTATGATTATAAAAGTGAGCTTTATTGTCATACATTCATATATGGGCACAATATAATCTGGAAGAATTCATTACCTGATACTTCCTCACATCCTCCCCTCCTCCCTCCCACTGATCAATTTCCTTCACTTTATTGTTCTTTGTTATATTTTCAAAAAATTCTTTTTTAACCTAAGTTTAACCTAAGCTTTCACATATGAGAGAAGACTCAACTCTTGGCTTTCTAAATCTGGTTTATTTCACTTAGCATTATATATATATATATATATATATATATATATCACATTTTCTTTATCTATTTATCAACTCATGGACATCTATGCTAGTTCCATAACTTGGCTATTGTAAATTGTGCATCTATAAACATTGTTATGGGTGTATCACTCACTGGTCAATGATGATTTGAGTTCTTTTGGAGGAAGTTATATTTTTCGAAGGTTATGAGATATTCTCAAATAGGCAGTTAGAGTTACAGGTTAGATTTTCAGTAGAAAGTTCCAGACTAAGTTTTTGCCTTGCATTATGAACACACAGCAGGCTTTGATGGCCATGAGAGTGCGTGACATCACCTCAGGGAAGTCAGTGAACATTTCAAGAAGAAAACTTTCCCCATAGGTTCCTAAAATGTGAAGGCTCCCAGGAGGATTCTGAGCTTACCAAGTGTCACAGGAACGTGCTAAAAGGAACAGTGACAAAGCCAAGTGAGAAAAGCATTGCTAGAACAAAGAAGTGTTCATCGCTTGTTAAAATCAGCAATTCTAGGGGGACAAGTGAGGTAGCTTTGATCTGACGTGCACAGTGCGCAACGTGGTGTGGTGTGCAGTTACCATTACAGGTGGTGGCTTCCGTTAGGATCAGAACTCTGTTAATTTTCTCCACATCCATTGTGGACTTTAAATAAATATTCCAGAATCAACCTAGAGCTCATTAAGAGCATGACCCTTGGCAGGTTACTCTGGTTCATCCAGGGCCAGTCAGGAAGCACCTGTGCCATTTTATCTGATTAGTCAATCTTTGTGAGCACTAGTTCATCATCTACTCGGTAAAGGTTGATGTGGATACGAAGATGACTCCAAGCTTTGAGCTACACATTACAAAGGGAAAATGTTTCCCATTTTTCAAAGGATATTTTAAATGATAATTTCTTCTAACAATTTTTGACATTTACATGCATTATTTATCCCTTTGTTTTTTCAGATACAGGCCAAACTTTGTAAAAATTTAGCTGTGGTTATATTGCAGGAAAAAAAAATTTCCAGCTTTCACCAATATATTCAATCCAAAGTGGAATACAGAAAGGCAATTAGACATGCAGTATAAGAAAAAAAATAATTTTAAAAAGACAATGTATTTTGTTGGATAATTAACCAAAGCTTATAAGAATAATTAAGGGTAGAAAGGACAATGGACATAACTGTTTTATGATCTTTATAAATATTTAAAAGAACATTTGAATCCATCTTGCAATCTTTGTTATAATTTTTTCTTTCCCTGGGCAGTCAACAAGATCTCCATGAAGAGTATATATTATTTCTAAGCCTTCCTAAAAAACTACAAAACTAATCCAAGTGGATCTTAGAAGTCACTAAGAAAGATAAACAGCTGCATTTGAGTTGAAAGCTAAGTTTCAGGTTATTAATTGCTGCAATTATAACTGAATAGCTTGGCATCCATCACTAATTCTTAGATACACACAACCCCCCACCCCAAGTGTCCCTGAGCTTATGAAATTTAGGAACTATCTTATCAATACCACAGCAGCAGAGAAAAATGAGTAATAAAAATATTCATTTTGTATAATAAAGCATTCATTTAGTGATTTCTTCGTCTCACTGAAACAGAGCAGAAGTCTTCATGCAGGCTGTGTCACATGAGTTATTAGGACCCAATGCATTAGGGCTTCTAAATCAAGGCAGCAAAAAACTCCTTGTGAATTTGGCCCAGTTCAGACCTCAAGACTCCCCCTTGAGGAAATGGTGGCTCTCTCTCCCACCTTAGTTTTTAGAATCTGTAAACAATGACATAATATCTTAGGAGACTGTTGTGAATATTGAAGAAAAAAAAAAAAGCAGCAGTAATCATTAATCCCAGCTCCATGTGTGAAAGCTATAGCAGAACAAAATTCATCTCACTTTACATATAGATTCCATGTTCCAGATTATAGCTGTTCTGGATTCTACATTCTGAATATAATTTACAAAGGGGAATATAAAAATGTTCATAGTATAACCAAAATAATAATAATGGGTTACAAATTCTCTCTATATATATTCTTTTTTCTTTCTTTCTTTCTTTCTTTTTTCTTTTGATTATTTGCCCAAGCCTGGAAGGATTGCTAAAAGTAAAATCACACCAAAATGTATTACCAGTTCAAACAGCTTCAACACTATAAGTGTGTCTTTATTTTTTCAATGAGTGATTTCAAGGTGATTTTAAAGTCCTCCTCACTTTAATCCTGGTGAGAAAGAGTAAAGACAGAGGGCGCAAAGGTACCAATTAGAAGCATCTCAGCTTGTCGGATAATTTGCATAGTAACATTGCACATCTCAGATATAACTGAAGTCTTGAGGCCATCAAGGTCAAAGCCTCTTTCTAGTGATTGCAGCAGATCTGTGCAGCTGCCTTTAGCTGCCTGTGGGAGGGTTGAGGTCTGAGTTCTGAACAGGTTCTTCCCTCACAACCCTCAGAAGGAACTAACTCTGCTTCTGGCTTCCCTAGGTGTGAGAAATACATTTCTGTCACTCATCCATCTAGTCAATGATTCTTTGTTATGGCAGCCCTAGCAAACTGCCTCAGATGAAATCCTAAATACATCAAATATGGATTTCCAAGGCAAGGGCCTAAAAATTTATCCTTGAGCATTATTTTTGGATAATTCCGATATACATCCAGATTTTGAAGATAGTTCTTGAAACTTCAGTATTTAAGGGAGTGGGAAGGTTTGGGATAGCTCTGAAGGAGAATGAAAAGTAGTGACTGGAAAGATAAAACAGATCAAAGATGAGAGGAATCAAGCACACCAGTTTTAAGAGGAAGGTGAAGATCAAAATAAAATCATCATTTTTTTTAGAAATACAGTACCAGAAAAGGGGAATTGGGAATGGGCTGTCACCATTAGGAAAGAGCAGCTTCAAGGTGATAAGTGTGTGAGACATACAGAATGAAGGCACCTTCTGAGGTTATTTATTTTGTAATTTCTACCGAACCCTGTGTTAAACATGTATGACTAATAAAGGATACTGAAGCATTTGCATAGATTGACTCATTGGCAGTTAGGTATCTATGATGCTAAATATTCATCACCTGGTGATGGGCAAGTAAAAAAGGATGAATAAATTAGTGAGCAAAGAAATTACTCCAAAATATACTGATGGATATTTACATGCCACTATATAATATACTTACATGCCACTCCTGTTAATCCCAGAGTGTTTAGAGCATATTTTAAACAGAATTTCAACAATTTTATTTCATAAGGACAATAATGCTGTTTCAGAGAAACTGATAATAACATGTCCCTCTGATATTTTAAGATTATGAAGTTTCTTTTAGAGGAAGAGAAAGAGAAGCTGGTTTAGAATGGATTTAAGTTTAGTAAGCTTCAGAAACTGGTGGGAGAATAACTTTTCTAAGATGACCTTTTAAAATTGATTTTTAGAAAAGATCAGTAAAGCAAGTTCTCCGGGTTTGTATCATCCCCTTTCACTCTCTTCTTTGAGAATGTCTTTACTTATATGCCTCCAATGGAACGCATTCTAGATGTTACATCTGTAAGTACAAAATTCATAAAATTAAATATACATACACACTTACATATACATGAATATTGAAATATATGTGTTTGCATGTGTGTATACTCCTTTTTTTGCTGAGTAGGAAATGGGATCCATGGCAGACAAAGAACTAATTACACACTGATTTGGGATTACATTATATATTTTATAAAGTATAGTAGGTAAATATTTATATCAGACAAGAATAAGAGAGTACAAGAGAAAATACAAGTTCAAGAGTAATTAAAAAGTTAGAGAGCAAACCTACTGGAGTCATTGTGAACAGCTTCAGAAAACAAAATAACATAGAATTGCAGGGCTGCAGAAAAACCTTGGCTTTGTGCTATAACCAGAGCTGAGCATGTATAGAATTTAGAAAGGAAGAGGAAAGAAAGGAAGGAAGGAAGGAAGGAAGGAAGGAAGGAAGGAAGGAAGGAAGGCAGGCAGTCAGGCAGGTGGGAAGGAGAGAGTGGGAGGGGAAGGACAGGCTGGAGATTGTCAAGATGAGCAAGATAATGATGACAGATAAGAGAAGCCCTTCTTTCATTAAATCATTAATTCTCTCATGCTTACATGCCAACTATAAGGTCCTGAATGATCAACTGATCAAAATGAACTTTTCATCAACTAAAGACATAATTGTGTGAACAAATAATAGCATGAAGGACTAAAGAGAAGAAACTCCTGAGGGTTAACAGCTGCTGGGGTGCCCAAGGTGTGTAAGACATCCACTCAGAACTTTCAAAGTCTCTCCTGAGGTGGCCCAGTACTACCATGTTGTGGGGGGAAATATTGATGAGGAACTCTTTACATGCTTTCTTCCTAAGCTGATCTCTACATTTGGAAACAGATTAACTTAAAATTTCTATGAAGTATTGGAAGCAAGATAAATAAATAAATTTAAGTAAGAATAATATTTATATTCTACTTTTCAAGCAGAAGAAGAAGAAGAAAGCCTCCCTTTTTTCAGACTTTCCTTTAAATTTATATTTTAAGCTGTGCTATTGATTATTTTTACATGACTTAAATGAATTCCCATTTGATATCCATTTATATATACTATTGTGATTTTCTCAGAGTAAAAAAAATACTCAAAAATATGAAATACATTAATTAGGAACAAAGAAAATATAAGTTCCTTTCTCTTGTTGTCTTCTTTAAGTGAATTAGAAACCCATTTTAAGAGCGAGTCCATTTGAGAGGAGAACAAGTATGCCTCAGATCACATGAATATTTAGGACAAAGCCATGCTCACTGGTAGCAAATTGCCATGTTTAAAAATCGTGTTTAACTCATAAAACATTCAGTAAATAGATGGGAAATCTACAAAGGTATTTGTCAAAAGAATGAATACAAATGACCAACAAACATGTAGGCAAAAAATGTGCTCAACATCCTTAGGCACCAGGGAGATGCAAATGAAAACCAGCCTGAGATTCCATCCCCTTTCAGTTAGAAAGGCAGTCATCAAGAATACAAACAATATAAATGCTGACAAGGATGTGGGAGAAAAGGTACACTCATACATTGATACTGGACTGCAAATTAGTACAACCACTTTGGAAAGCATAATAGAGATCCTCAAAAGACCAGGAGTGGAATCACCATATGATCCAGCTATCCCACGCTTTGGCATTTATCCCAAAAAACTAAAATCATCATATAACAGTGCTACGTGCATATCCTCGTTTACAGCAGCACAACTCATAAGTCAGGTTATGTGACCAGCCTAGGTGCCCATCAGCAGATGAATAGGATGGAGTTCTACTTAGTCCTAAAGGAGAATGAAATCATGTCATTTGCTGCTAAATGGGCAGACCTAGAGAACATCATGCTGAGTGAAATAAGCCGGGCTAAGAAAGACAAAGGTCAAATATTTCCTCTCATATATAGGACTAGAGAAATAAAAGAAATGAAAAAAGCATGTCTCATGCAAAGAGAAGGGAGAGTGTAGAGTAGAAGAAGCAGAGCACGAGGGGTGAGGGAGGGAGGCCAAGGGGAAGAACTAGAGAATGAAGTTGATGAAATTATGCTGTGTGCATGTCTGAATTTATCACACTGCTTCCCAATTCTACACATAACCACAATATATCAATTACAAACAAACAAACAAATAAATAGAAGGAAGACAAGTAAAGTAGAGAAAGGGGATCAGGAGGCAGGAGAAGGAAAGGGTACTGGGGATAGAAGGAAGAAAACTGTATTATATGCATTTATGACTATGTCAAATTGAACTCCACTATTGTGCATAATGACAACGCACTAAAAATAAAAAGGATGGGTATCTGCATCAAGTACTTAATAAAGAATGTGTTCTTCATCTAAGAAATCTCATAAATTCTCATATTTTTCATTGACTTACATGAGGTTACTTTTATGCTCGTTAATTGTTAAGAAATGTAGGGATTTCTTCTCTGTTAATGTGGGAATATAAACCCTGGCCATTCAGCACCACTTTATCATTGTTCTGCAACCAAATGGCTGTTTGCTGAAGTGTCTGAGCATGCTAAAAGAAAAGCAAAGCAAACCTAAACCTAAGCCAACAAATGAAAACTCACAAGATGGTGATTTCATTTGTTACCTTTCTTCAAACTTCACAGAGATTGCAACATGTATACACAATATGTTATACTAAAAAGGTATAGAAAAGAAAATATGATATACACCCTTGTGAACTACTACAACCAGAAAAAATGCATGAGAAGATAAATGACATCCTTGCATTCATACAATAGTGTTGCTATAAAACTTCTGTAAGAATTTGCTCTAAGAATATGCTGATGTAAACATGTTTCAAGCTGATCACCTACAGAATGATAGCTCCAGGCACAAACCAATAGAGAATTTTTTTTTCTCAACCATTGTAAGTGAGGAGGTAAGAAGGCATCAAGATATTCTCCTAATTATCATATATTTTATTAAAAAACATAATATTGACTATAACTCTTTTTTTCTGCAATACATAATTCCCGAACTGATTGCAAGAATCAGAATCAACTGGATAATATTAATAAAATTTGCATAATTTTTTAGAGTTTGCAATGTATTTTCAAACACATTGCCAATGCATTGCTTTATTGAGAGAATAACAAGTTTTACCTCCAAAAATATTTCTCTAAAATTTCTTTTGTATTAATTTTCAAAATATATATACATTTATATTGAATCGAAAGTTAACGTTTAAAAATCATTACTTGGTCATTTAGATTTCATTCTAAATTATAGTACAACTATCTACCCCTTCTATTAAAAGAGCATGACTACTCTTCAGAGACCTGTATTACAGTGATGTGATATCCAAATCAAATGACAATTTGTATTTGACATCTAATTAGATAACTATGTATTCCAATGTTTTATTATCTTGATATTATTAAAATTAAGAAGAGTGAGAAGTTCATAGGGATAGATAAGTGGAAAAAAGCCAAGAAGTCCACATACCTACAGGAACTGAGAAGCTCTGACCACTTTGCCACGGCAGATCCAGAAAATCCCAGGCTAAGGAACCTCTGAGCCTCAGTTACTCTATGGAAAACACAAGTGCGTCTCATCACTCACTAAAGCATATTGATAAAGACAGACACATTTATATATGCAATGAACTCAACAGGATACATCTTATTTAACATGTTTGCATAAACTTTTGTGCCTTAGTGAGATACAAAGTCCAGGACACTGTTATACATTGTGACATTTTATAATGACCACTGGGGTCTATAGTGTAAGCCTTGACTACATGTGGCTACTGAGTCCTTGGGATGTAACTGAGACAGAATTTTTGTTCACATTATTTCTGGAATTTAGATGATCACAATACTTACTGGCTATTGTCTAAGACAATGCAAATACAAGTGTATTTATTTCAGTCATTCAACTTAGTTTGTCTTTCCTTTTTAGATTTAAATATTTTTAGTTATGGAAAACAAATAAGTGACCAAGATGCTTCTATCAATTCTTAATAACATTAATTGTTGTAAAGAACATAAAAATATTGACAATGTTGGCTTTTATTATTAAATAGAAAAGGGATAGGAATAGCCAGTGGGAAATACTTTACATAAATGTTTTATATGATACACTTGTTTTTTTATTTTAGGTACTTTTATAATTTATTGAGATATTGAAAATATCTATGCCACAACTTGGATACCTGAAGACCAGCCCATGTTATCTCATTCTTGCAAAAGCAGATGTGAAGCCGAGTGCAAGACAAGCTGCAGCATGGGAAGGAAGGGCACGTGACTCCTCATAGGTAACGTCTGTGTGGATGGCGTAGGATTTGCTGAGGATTTTATGACTATACACTCATTTCCAAACTCATAAAGTTGTAAACATTAAATGTGTACCATTTTCATATGCCAATCAAACCTCATAAAGTGGTTTGAAATATTCCTGATTATGAATTCTTAAATTTCATTAAAATATTCACTTCTGCAAGATTTTTTATTTTACCTTGAATTTAATTTTTTAATGAACAGGCATTAATAGACAGCTTACTTTCAACACTGAAGTGAATCTGACCTAACTTTCCTGTGTACATATGTGAATATACCACAGTGAATTTTCACATCATGGACTGGGATCCTAATTAGAATTAGATGTAGTCCATGTTTGTGTAAATATGTCAAACATACTCTACTGTCATGTACAAGTAAAAAGAATACATAAAAAATTTAAGCCCATTTTCTGAAACAAATGGTTTTAAATAATTTATGTTACACAAAATTTCACAACAAAAAACTAAATCATATGAGGAAAACTTACAGGATAACTGCTCAAATAATTTTCACATTCCTACAATTTGAATTTTATGAAAACCACGATCACTTTTGGATGAGTTTTCATTGATGGATCATTAATCAAAATCATAAATTGATATTATTAATTGTCACTACACTAGTAAGTATTGAATTAATTTTAAATTTTTCTTCATACCAGCATGTTCTCTGAGTGCAATTTCTGTAACAGACAATTTCTATAATAATCACTGTTTTGCCTAGATCAAGAAGAAAATTTATCCTTATAATCAAAGGGTAACCGTAATCTTATTAAACCTGTGCCAACCATTCTACAAATGTCGATTTACATGCTGGTAAATTCTAGGAATATTAATTAAAGTTCTTTAAGTATGTCAAAGGGACAATGTGTCTCTAATTAAGTCAGTATTTTCTTTTTCCAACAAAGTTTCAAAAATCTTAAAGATCAAATAATTCTAATGCCCTTTGAAAGAAATCAACCCAACCCAATTTGATTTACTGTCTGCAGATATTGCTATTATTTGTTCTCCCAATTAATTCTAAAGTAGCATTAAAAAGAGACTTTTACTAACAGTGCGATGTAGAAAAGATGATTGGTAAGGAGGAAACTTTTTAGTTAATATATATAAAACCAACATCTGCATAATATAGACAGACTGTGTACACAAAAAGTCCTATGCAAATTTTTATCAATATTTAGAAAACAAAACTAAGTTATGAACATAATTCTGATAATTCATATCAAAAGGAAATTACATATCTTTACCATTGTCGTGAAAAAATAAAACAATAGAATGACCTGAATGTAAAAATAAATGTCTTTCAACTCTTTTATTAATTCAAAATGACTTTCTTCCTTAATGAAAGTTTAAAATTCCTATAAGAAAAATTGTTATTGAATATCTTTTCTCAACAAATCTCTAAGAAAGAGATGAAATCCATTTGTGTCCATTACAGCTTCAGAGTGCACATATTTAGAAATATCGGTGAATTCCACTGAGAGAAAAAACAGATAAAGAAAGGGCATTGAGCAGCCCTGTTTCTTACCATGGAACTTTTCTCATCCTTGGCAATAACCTACCCACCCTCCCACTCCCATCTCCGTGTCTCTGAAATGTTCCTCCTTCTAACAGTGCATAGCATGAATCCATCCACAGTAAACAACTACTGAAAAGAAGAGGTCATGCCTAGGGATCACTTGAATGGCATTAAAGAAATGAACTTGGAATATGTATTTACCCCAGGGAGTATCAGAAAGAAGCGCACCGATTCTCATGAAAGCGAACACATTCGCATGTTTGCATGAGAGGATTATTTTCTCAGTGTCTCTTGTGCATTAGCTGTATTAAGATGTCTTTATGATTTTTTTCTGTTATTCTTTTGACTCCGCTGTCTTTTTGTTCCTTTGATGTGGTCATTCAGAGAGGCCTGGATTGAATTAAAGGAAGACAAGATTTGTGCATATTTTGAAGAAGTGTGTAACAGTGATTGAAGATGGGGCAAGGACATGTTTTCATTCCCAATGGTGTTCGATTGTTAGCATCATGATTTTAGGAATCTGTGCTAATGATGAAATAAATGTGGTGCAGAAGTTAGCAGAATAGCGTCATGGTTTAGAGTCAGATGCCACCAAGTTCAAAGCAGGTCACTAGCATTCCTTTACAGACCTATCATCTTTAAAACGTGGAAAAAAATAGTATTTTCCTTGAAGATTTTTGTGAGTATTTAAAAGATGTTTGCAACCACACTATCACATAATTGTCATTCTGAAATACTTATAAATTTTAATTTTTCACTTGAAATTTTCAAAAAAATATAGATGTCCTCTAGAATTAACAACAAAATATTTTCATTTGTAGCACAGAAATACTATAAGCTGTAGTCAACTAAAAAATCTGTTTGTGTTGTCTTTTTTAGCTTTATAAAGTTTTAAGAAGCCATGTAATTATCAAATCCAATAGATGATACAAATTCTAAAATCTAGGAATCTAGGAATTAATGAATACATCTTTTAGAACGTAAATTCTCCCACAGGCATAATGTATGCCTTGGATGTTTTCCACACAGAAATGGTGTTCATTAATATTAAACGCACAGGAAAAAAAAACATCTCATGATTACCTCAAGCTCCCTGACATTTTGGTTTAGTTCGCAGATCAATTTCCCACAGAAGCTAACCAACCATGCTATACTTCAATCCTGTATTCCTCAGATCTATAAAGCCATTCTTAGTATCAAAACAATTAAAATGATTCATGGTTCCACTGACAAGGAGAAAATATTACAACTTGTTTCTTAGTATATATTGTATTATTATTGTTATTTTGAAAACATAGACTCAAGTCAAAATAAATTTAAATTAAATTAATTCTACATTTTATCTGACACCTTTCTTTTTCTTTTCATTAGAACTTTTCTGTGCAGTTATATTTCCCTCTAACAGATTATCAGCTTCTTGAGAGCTAGATCCTGTTGTGATTACTTTTTATCTGATATAATGTGCAAAGAATGATATATGCAGGTCTATTTGACTTTTGAAAAGTGTTCCCCACTCTGTGCTTACATGTAGAACAAGAAATCTGAGTCATCTGAAACTTTGATACCCCTTGAATGGCTAAATCACTGCAAAACGTATGTCAACTCTTCAGCAATGACCTCAGTTACGTAGGCATGTTGAGAAAGTGGTGCTGGACTGCTTCGCCCTGTGGGCTGCTGATCTGAATGGATTGCTTATTGATTTACCAGCTCAGATGTGACTCTCCAATATGGCTTTCTCATTCTGGTATATTTCCTTACCAGGCCTGATATGAATAAATCAAAAAGACTCTGACACTCAATGGGGAAATGATCATAAAAACAGATATCAAATATTGTCGCAGTAAGTAATTCATGCTGCAGAAGTCACTGTGCCAAAATAGAGGGTAGAAATGAGGCTCTCTTTCATGGCTGGTAAACTGACTTTGAATTGAACTTTTAGACTGGATATATAGAGTTGTTAACTAGGAAAGGATCTAAATCAATTTTAATTATATGAGAATTTTCTAGAACCCCAATTTTCTAGCTTTGTATCCATTTGCAACTTTCATATTCCAACAACACAGGATTGTATGCAATTTGCATCTTGATGACTTTATTCTGGACTCCTGCTCTCCATTCTTAATCACTGAGCACTCTCCCACTCATTTCTCAAATATCAGTTAATGTTTTATATCTTAAGCTGCTATAAACATTGATGTGGCTTCATCATTGTAGTATACCCAAGTCCTTTGGGTGTAAACTGAGGAGTGGGATAGCTGGGCCAAATGGTGGTTCCATTCCAAGTTGTCTAAGAAATCTCCATATTGCTTTTCATAGTGCTTGCACCAATTTGCAGTCCCACCAGCAATGTATGAATGTGCCATTTTCCCCACATCCTCACCAACACTTATTGTTGCTTATATTCTTGATAACTGCCATTCTGACTGGAGTAAGATGAAATCTTAGAATAGTTTTGCTTTGCATTTCTCTAATTGCTAGAAATGTTGAACATTTTTTAATGTATTTTTTTGGTCAATTGTATTTCTTCTTCTGTGAAGGGTCTGTTCAGTTGTTCAGTGCCTTAACCCACTTATTGATTGGATTGTTTGGTTTTTTTGGTGTTAAGTTTTTTGAGTTCTTTATAGAATAGAGTTACTTTACATTAGGTAGAGGGGAGTAGTGGGAGAGGAAGGGGTATGGTGGTAGTAGGAAAGTAGAATGAATCAGACATTATTACCCTATGTACATGTATGACTACACAACTGGTAGGATTCTACATCATGTACAACCAACAGAATGATAAATTATACTCCTTTTATGTACGGTGCATCATAGTGCATTCTATTGTCATGTATAATTCACTAGAACAAATTAAAAAATTAATAAAAAATATTTTTATACTTTACTGTATCTTTCTTGGACACTTCTTTTTCAGGTTATATTACTATTAATTGTGAACAATAAAAATAATTTTAAAATACCATGGTTAAATGCATTTTCATTCCAGAAAAGTATGTATTCCAGTTTACTTATTTATTTTATTTTTTTGCATATATATAATGGCAGAATGTGGCAGTTTCATGTAAGCAAGCGGAAGGGAAAGAACAGCTTTATTGCTTTAATCAATTAGAAATGACCATGCAAGTTAAAAGAACAAAAAGCCCATTTTACCATTAAAAAATATTCACTTTTTCACAAAGTCAGAATCCAGAGGAAAGATTATTACAGCCTAGGGTGTAGAGAGTTGGGCTTATCTGATAAATCAGTATTATGATAGGTTAGAGTGAAAAGGAACTTTGAATGGTGTGGGATTTTTAATTAAATCTTTTAATTATTCTTAAAAGAATAGAAAATGAAAGGTTATGTCTTCCTTCACATTACCTTGGAGTGAGATTTTTATCAGTTCTCCAAGCTAAGCAGAATCAAATCTGTTCACAAATTTCTTGGGAACTGACCAAAAAAGGTCACCTACACAGCCAGCAGTGCCATTGATAGCAGATACTTTTTTTCTGCATTTTAGTGAAGGATTTCCACATTTTAGTGAAGGATTCTGATACAATTGTCTTTAAAAGGAAACTTTATACTGGCTTAGGAACAGCATGGTTCTATGTTTTCTGAAGGAGTTTAAAACAATGCTAATTAACTTGGTTAAGTTTCATCAGCATATTAAATTGGCACTTCCTTGAAAAACAGTGTTTATAAAAACTTGCAGAACAGTGCAGTTTAGGGAGGTTAGGTCTTTTCTGTTTTCATTAAAGCAAAAAGATTACAGTGTACAGGAGGCCTTTATTAAATAGTATCTCAAGAAAATCTCCATGTAAATCCCTACAGTTGTGTTGGGGTCATATGACCAAGAATAAATGTCTGCAGACCAAGGGGTATAGCAATTCCCAAGCCTGGCCCATAATAACACCCCATGGAATTTCTTCACCCCTATCTTCTCCTACAGGAACCATGGAAGGTATCTGCTTCTGTCAATAAAACTACAAGATAGAGAGGAACTCCTGGCCACATAAAATTTGTTCTTGAATGGGGCAAGGGTAGTGGTTCAGTGGTAGAGCATTTGCCTAGCATATGTGAGGCATTGGGTTTGATCCTCAGCACCACATAAAAATAAATAAATAAAATAAAGGTACTGTGTTCATCTATAACTAAAATTTAAAAATATGATTCATGAATGAAAAGCACATACTATATTAAGACTCTGAAATTTCAAGGTTTATTTATATGCATATATTTGACAGATATTATTTTTAAAAGCAGAAATGGCTATATTCATATCAGAAAAATTAGACTTGAGAGCAAAGTAAACTATTAGGGAAAAAGAGAGTCATTTGGTGATGGTAAAAGCTCAACACCCTGAAAAACACTCTTTAAATGTCTGTAGGAAGCAAGGCCCTGGCCACCATGATGCTCTGCCTCACTACAGTCCCAGAATGGGTGTGGCCAAGTGACTATGGGGAGAAACCTCTGAAACCATGAACCAAAGCCAACCTTTCCTCCTTTAAGGTGACTTTTCAGGTATTCATAGCCACAGAAACTGACAACATAGACCCAGTGACACAACTTGGATGAATAGCTGCTGCAGCGGATTTGAAAGGTTTGGCTGGTAGAAACCAGTAAAAGCTACCTCTGCTACATGCACTCTGGTTTCATAAGTAGGAAGACACTTGTACTAACTGATGAATCACAAGGAAGCAATTCTTATAACTTGGGTCAGAGCCTTGAGTAATATTTTTCTTCTTCACACATTATTGACTTGGTTCTAGGACAAACACTGGAAAATACAGGAGCCAAATCCAGCCCTATGCCTATCAGGTAAGCAAAGCGTGAATGGATTGTCTGCCTCCCCACTGGTTTGCACACCATGTCTGGCAGCTTCTGCGCTACCTGCAAAGGTGGTGTTGGAATAGCTGCAATTCATTTGCTTTGCAAATCTGCAAACCTTCACTATCAGGCGGTTCTTTACAGAAAAGTTTGTTGACTCTGCTTTGCATGGCGGGTCCTTCCACAATGTCAAGAAGCTCTCAGGAAGCAGCAGAGATCTGTGAGGTCATTTTTACTGTGGAATACATCAAAAGCTTCTGTGGCTAGTATTCAATTATATCCCTGATTTCTCAAGAAACCACTTTCCAGAAGTGTTTATTTCCTGCAACATCTGGTAGCACCTACCAGCTATAACAAAGCTAACCAGAAACATAACTTCAACTTGCATTCTTGTACAGAATAGACTAACAAATCAACAGGAAGATACAGCACAGTAAACTTTTCCACTAATAAATTCAAAGCTAAATTACAGCCTAACAATCTTATTGGATTGTCACTAAATCAATGTGCTTCATGTTTTAACCTAAGTAACTTCTTAGTGTCAAAAATAATTTGCTAAATGGCCAAGTTTGCCTGATTCGGTTCCAAGTTAACATTCTTCAAGGAGTTGATTGTTTGCTTGCTGTTTTTAAGAATATTTTTTGTGAAAATCAGTAATGGTCAAGCGTTAAGCCGACAAGCCTGTTTCAAATGATGTTTCATTTTGTACAGAAGAAAAAAACCTTAACATATATTGAAGGAATAAATAGAAATAATGATGAAGCAAGTCAATTTAAAATAGTAATATCAAAATTTAGTATTCATGTATGTAATATTACCACTTCAACATGTTTGTGGTAGTGGCAAAATGTCATTTAAACATTGTCAGCATTCCAGAATTAGAAACATAGAAGAAAAAATGAGTGTCCTATTTTTTTAAAGTACTTTTCTTCCTTAATCTCCTGTTTCTTATTCTACCCATTTTAATTTTTTGACTTGGTGAAAGGCAGCATTGAACTACGTAATTCAGAAACTTTAAAGTGATCTGAGAAGTCTCCCGCTAATTCCACAGGCTCATCCATCGCAAAGCCTCCTGTTTGATCTCATTCCCACTTTTTCAGAGTCTCACTGTTTTTAGCCAATCCCACATGGCAGGGTACAAACCCACACCTGGACTTCTGCTTACTGACCAATAAACTGGCTACCAGCCTTTACCCTGGATTCATTAGCTTCACTGCCTCTAGAACAGTGAGACACCCAAACACACCAATCCATACCTCAAGACCTTTCAGAGTCTCCTTTGATGCATGTGACCAAGTCCAAGGTCATTATGTTGCATGAGAAACTCTTCATGGTACGGCTTTCATCCACGCCTCAAAACCATCTCTCATGAGGCTCCCTCCATCCCATTTCTAATGCTCCCTTCCTACAGAATAATGCACAGCTCCCTAACGGTGCCTCATTCACACTGCTGATACTATTAGACAAAATGATCTTGCTTGGAAAATATTCCTTGAACAATTTCTCTTAAAGCCCTCAACTTCCAGAAAATAAAATTAATCAAAACTTGATCTATTCTCCTATTATCTCTGAGTTCTTGGAAAATATTCTCAAATCTTAGATCATAATCCCTCACACTGAAATTTAAAGAGGGTTGATTTTCTCTACCAAGAAATGGAACAGTTCCCACCGCACTTGAAAACACAGACAAAGTCATAACTTAGCTTTCTCTCTTCATCATAATTGTCATAGTTCTAAAAATTTATTCAGCTAGAAAAAAATTTTTTAAATTTATTTATTTATTCTATTTAGGTTTACATGATAGCAGAGTGCATTTTGATTCATTGTGCACAGATGGAGCACAACTTTTCATTTCTCTGGTTGTATGTGATGTAGAATCACAACATACATGCAGTCATACATAAAGCTGGGGCTATGGTGTCCATCATATTCCACCATCTTTACAGTTAGAAAATTAATTCAACTGTTTGATTCAGCCTGAACTCAATTCAGGTGGAACGGCACTAAATTCCAACTAAGGATTTTATGTGTTTGTTTTATTGGTAACTTTATTCCTGTTTGTTTAGGAGTGATGGTTAAGAAAAACTTGGTTGGAATCTATGTAAATTTCAATTTATCTGTGAATTTTGGCAGGCCAACCAGACACGGAAAATACAATCACAGATTGAAGTGAAAACTACCTGTTGTTATTTAAATGTAAAAATCACCTTGCAGTCTTGTTAAATGGTACAATATAGTGCTGCTATTAGCTAATACTTGTGAAACATGCAGATTATAGAAATTTGGCTTAGATTACTTTGAAATATGTAATATAACAGCTAAATAATCTCCCTTTTGCTTAGAGTTTTTAATTGTTTAAATTTTGACCACAGAGAATAAATATCTATATTTCAACCAATGAAATGACAGGGGAATGATCAGATGACTGGATGATTAATGCTCCTATTTGCATTTCATATTCAGAATCAATTTATATATAGAATCAAGAATTGAACATTGTCAAAAAATGGTAATAAATTTACCTTTGAATATGAACTTGAATAAAATATAAAATAAAACTCCATAGAATCCCATTGGATAAAGTGGTGAATGTGATCCTCAGTGCAGATATGTATTCAGAATGATCATATTTGTATGCAAAAGTGGAAATTTTCATTTGATTGATTTTCCTTGGCAGCCCAATAGTGGAGAAGAAATTTGTTTTAGAAAGATAGGAATTGGCAAACATGTTTCTACAATGGCTTCTACAGATCTGGATTTGGTGGTCACTGATGAACTTTGTAATGTTATGATTTTATTCAGACTCACTCATTCTTCACTGATAAAGATAACATACTCAACAAATACACTTTCCCCTCTACTCCAGAAGAGGTATTTATTTTTTATCTTGTTTTTTCCTTACCTAATACACAAAATGGACTAATCTCCTGATAATTTTTAGTTTTTAAAGCAAAGACCAGTAATTGAGAATAAATTTTTGTAATTTCCAATACATGGGACTGTGAAGTACAATAGTAGAGAAGAAGCTTTTGAAAGTCATAGCAGCAAGAATGGCATACATAATTGCATGTAACTGTAAAGATGCCTTTGGTTGTTCCCATAATATTTGGCCATTTTACTACATGTAAATTACACTACACTTAAAACAAAATCACTACAGATGCTTAGCAAAGTAAAAAATCATTAAATAATTGTATGTTTAGGTTTGTAGTTTCATTTTAAATAAATTCTTTTTAACCTCTCTATAAAATTTTATTAATTAAATTATTTTTATTTTGTTTGTATGACTTTAGTGTATCCTATTAGATTAAGATAACAAATATGTTTTCAACTTTGAGTACAGTTCCTGAGTTTAAAAGTATCTAAAGGACAAAAGATAACCAAGATTTGAGAGCATATGGGCACAGAGAATGCTTGCACCCTGCTAGGGAAGTGAAAACTAGTACAACTACTATGGAAAACAAAAAGGATATTCCTCCAAAAATTAAAAATAGAACTAACATATTATCTAGCAATGTTACTACTATATATGTATCCAAAGGAAATAAATTTAGTATGTCAAAGAGAGATCTGCAGTGCAATTTATATTACAATGTTATTCACATTTGCCAATATAAAGCAACCTGAGTGTCCATCAATGGAAAAGGTGATATATATATACATATGTATATGCATATTAGTCAGCCATGCAAAGGATGAAATACTGTTATTGGTAATAACACAAATAAACATGGAAGATGTTAATTAACTTGGAAGACATTATGTTAAGTAAAATAAAGCAGGCATGGGAAAATAAATATTGCATGATCTCAAATGTGTAATCTCAAAAAGTTGATCTTATACAAGTAGAGAGCAAAATGGTGATTACCAGACCTGGAGTAGGTGGTGGTCGTGGAACAAAGGGTTAGGGAGATGCTGACCAAAGGAGGCAAAACTTCATTTAGAGAGGAGGAATAAGTCAAAAAGATCTACTGCACAGTATCTTGACCATAGCTAATAACACATTGTATTCTCAAAAAATGCTAAGACAGATGGGCAGTGTTCTCACCACCAAAATGAGAACTATGTCAATTTTAAAAACAGAAGTATTTATTTTTCATTTTAGAATTTGTTTAGTACCAGGGATTGAACCCAGGACACTTAAACATTGACCTACATCCCCAGCACTTTTTATTTTTGATTTAGAGACAGGATGTCACTAAGTTGCTGAGGTTATCTTTGGAACTTAGGATCTTCCTGCCTCAGCTTCCTGAGCCACTGGGATTACAGGCATGTGTCACTGCACCAAGCCAAACCTGAGGGTTTTTTTTTTTTTAATTTATTTTTTAAATTTGTCCTAATTAGTTTTACATGATAGTATAATGCATTTTGACACGTCATATATAAATGAAGTATTAACGTCTCATTCTTTTGGTTGTACTTGATGTAGAATCACAGTGTAGTGTAAACCTATATGTACATAGGGTAATAATGTCCGATTCATTCTGCCATCTTCCCTACTCCTATACCCCCTCCCTTCCCTTCATTCCCTTCTGCCTAATTCAAGGTACCCCTATTCTTCCCTAGCACCCCCACCCCTTATTGTAAATTAGCATCTGCATATCAGAGAAAATATTTGGCCTTTGGTATTTTGTGATTGTGGTATATATACATAATGGAATATTACTCAGCCTCAAAGAAGAACGAAATTATGGCATTTGCAGGTAAATGGTTGGAGCTGGAGAATATCATACTAAGGTTAATAAGCCAATCCCCCAAAACCAAAGGCCAAATGTGTTTTTTTTGATATGCCAATGCTATTTTCCTTTTTTAAAATTAACTTTCTGCTCATGTGTTAAGGAAATTTCTCTAAACGTGTAAGTCACAAATTCTCCTTACCAGTATCCCTTGAACACATGGACTCAAAGAGAAACTCCTGTTAAAAATAAAAATATAAGCTTTTTCCCAATGGAAAATCAGACTCCATCAGCATAAAATGCACAAGACTCAATAAACCCAAGAAAAGTAATGATGATCCTGATGGAGGAGGGAGAACACTGCCTGTGTGCACTGCTCAGAGCCTCATCCAACTTCACTCTCTTGGCACGACTGTCATTGTACACCTTTGATCATGGTGTGTGGTGCTGAGCTCCAATTTTTCAAAAGGATTAAATAGATTCAGATAGCCTCTAACTCAGTGCACTTTCTACCTCTGCTTTTTAATTGAAGGTATCCGTACATTCAAGTAAATTCATGTGAAGAAAAAAAACATTTTAAAATATTTTACTGAAATCCAAATAGAACAGTTTCCATAGGTTACAGTATTGGCTGGGACCCACAAGAAACCATTTGGTTTGTGCCTGCACCATTCCAATCGTTGACTCCATGGTCACATTGACTGTTCCTCATGTGTATGAAATCTTTTTCTGTCTCTTCATATAAGGACACTTGGGCTTACAGTTAGGGCCCAGCCACATAACCCAGGATGCATTCTGCAAGATCCTTAACTTAATCACATGGGCAAAGCCTTTGCCAAATGAGATATCCTAAGGATGCGGATGTGGATGTCTTTGGGATACATTCTTCAGTCTACTACATTACAAATCTACAGCATTTTCAAACCTTCTATTGGAAGTATTTATCTACCTCTTGGGAAAGTATACATTACCTTGCAGCTGTTTTAGCCCCAAAGAGGAATAAGTGCCTGTGAGTCAGACCATTCTGGCTCAGAACCCCTGTGGGTGGAGTTTGAAAATCATCACTGAAGTCAACTCCCCACTGATTTGTGGGCATGTCAAATGGGGGAACCCATAATTTTCAAGAACAGGGATCATAAAACCAGCTGCTTTGGTTCTAATTCAGATGCTACATAATAGATCTTTAATCTCATGCAACTCATATTAACCCTGCTGGCTTCCACTTTCTCTTATATAAGACAATGCTGGTAATTATACTTAAATTATGCAGTTTTTTGATAAGATTAAGTGAAACAATTAATGTAAAGTGCTTAACACTGTGCCTAGCTTATGGAAAACACTTTGTAAATGTTAGCTGCTTTATCAGAATTAATGGCATTACTGCTGTTATTGTTATTACTTTGAACTAGTTGTAGATAAGGAGAGTACAAAAGAAAGAATTTTAATGAAGGTTCATTGAAATGGTCCAAGGTCCTGACAGCTGATAATGAATTTATGGCATAATAGCATAGCCTATAAGTAATGCATTTAAATGCTTTAAATTTATAACACATGTGCATATGAATTACATTAAAGTAGATATAGACAGATATTTTTCAAGCTTAATTCCTATATAAAAGGCAGCAGTTACACTTAAGTTTTGTGTCAGGATATTGACTTAAAATGTTTGTATTCAGAAAACATTTTAAATACAACACTGATATAAAAAATGTTTCACATCCATTACGCTGTCTTGAAAATTTATTTTATGAAGTAGGACGCATTAAATTCAATTAGAAATCAAAGATGAATTTATTGAAAGTGTTTTCTCTATTCTAAGACTTCAAAATTTAATGATGACATATATTAACATATTTAACAATGATATCCCTAAGCTAACATGCTTCAAGTACATATTGAGTTAATATAGCATATAAATAGCTGTTTGACCACTTACATACAGTTACCTTATACTAGATAAAGGAGCCAAACACGTACACTGGAGAAAAGACAGCCTCTTCAACAAATGGTGCTGGGAAAACTGGAAATCCATATGCAGCAAAATGAAACTAAACCCCTATCTCTCACCATGCACAAAATTCAACTCAAAGTGGATCAAGGACCTGGGAATCAGACCAGAAACCCAA
>PVHX01021539.1:0-29521 GCA_004024805.1 Geosciurus inauris
CTTTCAATTTTTGTTTATCTTGGAAGGTTTTTATTTCATCATCAAATCTAAAACTTAATTTTGCTGGATATAAGATTCTTGGTTGGCAGCCACTGTCTTTTAGCGCTTGGTATATGTTTTGCCATGATCTTCTTGCTCTCAGGGTCTGGGTTGAGAAGTCTGCAGTGATCCTAATTGGCTTCCCCCTATATGTAATCTATTTCCTTTCTCTAGTGGCTTTTAGGATTCTCTCCTTGATCTGAGTGTTAGGCATTTTCATTATTATATGTCTTGGTGTAGATCTGTTGAGATTTTGAACATTTGGTGTCCTGTATGCCTCTTGGATCTGATTATCCAATTCATTCTTCATATTTGGAAAGTTTTCTGATATTATTTCATTGAATAAGTTGTTCATTCCTTTGGTTTGGAATTCTATGCCTTCCTCTATCCCAAAAATTCTTAAGTTTGATCTTTTGATGTGATCCCATAGATCTTGGATTTTTTGTTCATGGTTTCTTACCATCTTCACTGTGTGGTCAACTCTGTTCTCAAGGTTAAATATTTTATCTCCATTGTCTGAGGTTCTGTCTTCCAAATGGTCTAATCTGTTGGTGATGCTCTCCATTGAGTTTTTGATTAGGTTTATTGTTTCTTTCATTTCAAGGATTTCTGATTGGTTCCTTTTCAGATTCTCTATCTCCTTATTAAGGTGACCTTTTACTTCCTGTATTTGCGTATGCATCTCTTTAACGAAGTGATCTTTTACTTCCTGTATTTGCCTGTGTATCTCTTTATCAAAATGGTTCTTTGCTGACTGGGCTTGCTCCCTTATATCATTCTTTAGGTCACAAAACATTTTAATTATGTACATCCTAAATTCATTTTCTGTCATTTCTTCTGCTGTACTGACCATGGATTCTAATATTGAAGAATCTTGGTTTGTTTGAATCATTTTCTTCCCTTGTTTTTTCATGTTGCTTATGTGTCTTTCCTTAACAGTTGATCCAAGTTGTTACAGTTTTTACACCTATATGTGTTTAGATTCCCTGCAGGATTTCAATGCCACTCTTTTATGGGGGGGGGGTCAATATTGGTTGATCACAATACCAGGAATATATAGATTCAAACTACGAAGGTCCTAACAGCTCCCAAATACATTTACAGATTAGTCACGATATACAGCAATTATAAATTCTTTTATAATCTACTCTGTAACCAATAAGTTTGCACAGGGGTCTATTGTTCCTATTGGTGAGCTAGGGACAGTGGAGGGTGGGGTGTAGGATAGAGTATTGGAGTAGTAGGGAGTGAGGGTACAGTTATTAGATCTTAGAAAGCATGAAAAAGGAATCCCAGAGGGGCTGGCTATTACTAGAGAGGGCAACAGTGAGTTGTGGAAGACTAGTAGGGAGGAAGAGATGACGGGTACAGCAATAAATGATAGCAAGGAAAATACAACATATGTAAGTGGGAGAAACAGGACTATCTGTTACCCCTCCAGTATTCGGTTCAGAAATCCCAGTCTATTATATCCCCCTGTAAAACAACTCTTTGGATTCACACCTGTTGGGGATTAGGAAGTAGGAAAAGAGTGGGAGGGAAAGGAGGGGAGGATAGAGAAAGAAAGGAAAGAACAGAGTAATAAAGCAAAAAGATTGAACAATAGAAATATTAGGAGAGAGAGATAAAGGCTTAAGTGAAAAGTGAGAGAAGAAACAAGTAGAAGAAAAAGAGGGAAGAAGGAAAAAGAAAACAAAAGAAAAACAAAAACAAAAAAGCGAAACAAAACATAAAAAAAAACAACCCCCAAAAACCAAACAAACCAACCAAATAAAAATACAAAGAGTCTCAATGTGAATAGACAGGTATGTTTCCTTTCACCTGTAGTAGGTGGCATTGTTCGTTGCTTGCTGGACTTCGCTGGTGTTTTGGGGTGTGGGTTTTCTTAACCTAGTGGAAGTCTGGGTCGCTGGTAAAGCCGCATCTAAGTTTATACAGAGTTGCTTTCCAATGTCCCCCTTTAGATTAGGCTCATCAGAGACTGGAGCAGCAGACTCTGGTCTCCTGTTGTCTGGGCCCCCGTGGAAGTTCCTTTCAGCAGATCTGCGTCCTCCGCTGCTTTGTTCCTCAGGCACTCTGGAATGTAGCTGGAGCAGACCCAAGCTGTCTTTGTGCTGAGCTGTCTTCGTGGCGTCTCTAGCGCGTCTCCTACCCTGAATTTGCGCTCCTTAGTGGCTGGCGGTTGGGGCCGTGGGTACCCGCGAGTCTCCTGTGGACCCTGTGTGGTTGGGTGGGCACTAGAGCCAGGAATCTGGAGTAGAAGCCGCCACCTCCCGAGGTGGGTCCTGGGTTTTCGCTCCCAGCTGAGTCTCTGGGACTGCCTCGCGCAGCCACGCCGCCCAGGGCTGCTTTCAGCCACAGCTGCTGGAGTGGATTCCTGGGTTATCCATTCCCAGCGGAGCCCCTGGGACCGCCGCCTGGGGCCGCTTTCAGTCCTGAGTTATCGCTCACAGCCGAGCTGCTGGGACAGCCTCCTACAGCCATGTTGCCCTGGGCTGCTTTCAGCCACAACCGCAGGAGTGGATTCTTGGGTTATCCGCTCCCAACCCAGCCGCTGGGACTGCCTCCCGCAGCCACACAGCCCGGGGCCGCTTTTGGCCACAGCCGCTAGCGTCGCGCTTCGTCCACGACTGCTGGCTCTGCTTACACTCGCAAGTGAAATTTCCTGTCCTGGTGTCTGGAGAGCGCTTCCCAAGAGCCGGGTGGAAGAAGGTTGTACCGCAGTTTTTGTTCTTTTGTTTGGCGAGACTGGCAGCTGTGTCCGCCTACGCCGCCATCTTGCCCCGCCTCTCCTGATTGTTCATTTTCATTGCTGGCTATATTTCATCGTAGGAATATAACATTTTAAAACTTGATTCCAGTTATGGATATTTAGGCTCTTTCCTTTTTCTTCCCTTGTTTCCTTCTTCCTTTTTACTGTCTTAGTTCGGTTTCTGCTGCTATTACAGAATACCATAGCCTGGGTAATTTTTAAACAAAAGTTTATTTGATTCGATTCTGGAAGCTGAGAAGTCTAAGAACAAGGGACTGCATATGACAAGGACCTTCTTGCTGTCTCATAGCATCACAGAAGGGCAAGCAAGCTCAAATGAGAGAGGGCAAGAGGGAGCTGAACTTAGAACAAATCCATTCCAGCAATGTCAGTTAATTCATTCATGAGGGCAGAGCCCTAACGACCTTAAGTCAATTCTTGTTAGGCCCCACCTCCCTACACTGTTGTATTGGAAGCTCAGTTTCCAACACATGAACTTTGGGGAACCTACTCAAACTATACCTGTTACTACACATAAAGCAAGTGTGACCCATCCTCTACAACTATCCTAGTACATAGGTACAGGAGATTTTTTTTTTTTTAAATATTTTTTTAGTTATAGATGGACACAATGTCTTTATTTTATTGCTTTGTATGATCGAACCCAGGGCCTCACACATGCGAGGCAAGCGCTCTACCGCTGAGCCACAATCCCAGCCCGATTTTTTTTTTAAACAGTTTTTTTTTTTTAGTTATAGATGGACACAATATCTTTATTTATTTTTATGTGGTGCTGAGGATTGAACGCAGTACCTCACACATGTGAGGCAAGCGCTCTACCACTGAGCCAGAACCCCAGCCCCCAGGAGATTTTTTAAGAGTATAAAAGTAGTAGGCAAATTACTGGGTTGCAGGACTTGCAGACTTCAACTTTATTAGGTATGCCACACTTTTGAAGTGTGGTCTTAGCAATATACATTCCTATGCTCATTGTTGTATATCTTTGCCAAAACTTGGTATTGACAGAACATTTAAGGTTTGCTCATCTGATAGGTGTGTATTGTTATCTCCTTAATATTAATTTCTTTAATTACTAGTGAGATGGAGCCTGGCCTCTATGAGGATAGGCTAAATTATGCTGCAATAACAAATATTCCCCAAATCTCTCCATTGTAATGCAGTTTCTCATTCATACAAAGCCTCTGAACTAAGATAACTTTCTAGGGTAACTGTCTTCCATGTAATAACTAGAAGTCTAGTTTAGGGAAACTCTACCATTCTTCAGCTGTACAATAGGGAACATAGGACTTTACCACTTGGTATAAAAGTGGGGAGAGAGCATTGATAATCTTGAGTGAGGGTTTATTTTTTATTTTGAGACAGTGTCTCACTAAGTTGCTAAGTTGCTAAGGCTGGCCTTGAATTTGTGATCTCTTCAGCTTCTTTTTTTTTTGGTACTGGAACTTGAACTCAGGGGCATTCAACCACTGAGCCACATCTGCAGCCCTATTTTGTATTTTATTTAGAGACAGGGTCTCAGTAGCTTAAAACCTCGCCCTTGCTGACGCTGGCTTTGAGCTCATGATCCTTCTGCCTCAGCCTCCTTGAGCCAGTTTTAGATGCTGGTTCATTTAAAGTGAATTATTTCTACTCACATTTTAGAAGTGAAGGAAGTCACATAATCATGCCTAACTTCAAGGTGTTTGGTCATGTCAGTTGTCCTCTGTGGTAAAAGGAGAATAAATCTGAAAGTACTGGTGAGCAGAATATGTCATCTATTGTTATATAACAAATTACCTCAACATTTAGTGGCTTAAAACCATAAACACTGATTATTACAAATATTAAGGGTTTGATATGTGTTGGTCTGTTTTGGGGCTTTGTCTTTGATAATTTGGTCTCTGTGTGTATTTGCCGATATCACATTGTCTTGATTACTACAGATTGAGTAAATCTTGCTTTCTGATGCAGCAAGCCATTCCATTTTACATTGGGAGTTGGGGAAGTGACCAACTTCATTCTTTTGCTTGTGGATATCCACTTGCCGTGCCATTGTTGAAAAGTCCATTCTTTCCCTGAATTGTCTACCTTGTTGAATATCTATTTACCAAAAAATGTAAAGGTTTATTTCTGTAATCGCAATTCTATTCCAGTGATCTATATTTTTTTCCTTATGCTAGTCTTGATTATTGTACCTTTAGAATATTAAAATTTGGATTGTGAAGCTGGGCGTGGTGGCACATGCCTGTAATCCCAGCACTTTGGGAGGCGGAGACAAGAGAATCGCTAGTTCAAAGCCAGCCTCTGCAATGGTGAGGTGCTAAGCAACTCAGTGAGACCCTGCCTCTATATAAAACACAAAAATAGGGTTGGGGATGTGGCTCAGTGGTTTAGTACTCCTGAGTTCAATCCCCGGTACCAAAAAAAAAAAATTTTTTTTTTTGGATTGTGAGTCCTGCAGCTTTGATCTTTCATTTCAAAATTGTTTTGACAATTAGCTCACAGATTCATAGGAATTTCAGTATTAGCTTGCTGATTTCAACAGTAAAGGCAGCTAGGATTTTGATGGGATTGAATTGAATCTGAGATCAATTCCTGAAGTATTATCATCTTAGCAAAATTAAGTCTTAATTCAAGAACATCTTTCCTTTTATTTAAGTATGCTTTAATTTCTTTCATTGATGTTTATAGTGGTCAACGTACAAATCTTATATTTGTTTTGTTAAATTTATTCATAAGTGTTTTATAATTTTCATTGCTATTGGAAATGGAATTACCTCCCTAATTTTATTTTCGGATTGCTCATTGCTGGTATAGAAAAACAGAAATAATTTTTGTACATTGATGTTATATTTTGTACCTTTGAATTTACTATTTATGAGATACACACACACACACACACATATATATTTTTGTGGATTCCGTAGTATTTTTTGTGTTCAAGAAATCATTAGAGAACAGAGATGACTTTCTTTTCAATCTGGATGTGTTTGATATCTTTTTCTTGCCTAATTGCCCAGGCTAGAACCCCTAGTATAATGTTGAGTGAAAGTGATGAGAGCATATATTTTTGTCTTGTTCCTGATCTCAGGGGGACGTATCCAGTCTTTGAACTATTAAGAATGATGTTAGTGGTAAGGGGTTTTTATATATAGCTATTAACATGTTGAGGAAATTTTCTCACACTCCTTGTTTGCTGAATTTTAAAAAAAATCATGTAATAGTATTAGAATTTGTCAAATACTTTTCTCTTGGATGATAATGCCTTTTACTCTGGTGTATCACATTGACTGATTTTCATATTTTTAATTAACCCTGCATTCCAGGGCTGAATTATATTTGGTTATAGCATTTAATCCTTTTTATATGTTGCTGGATTTGATTTGCCAATATTTTTGCATCTAGTTTGATCATAATGCCTTTGTCTGGTTTTGGTATCAGAGTAATTTTTGATCATATAATGAATTGGGAATTGTTTGAAATAATTGATTTTATAAAGTATTTTCACTTGCTGAACTTTCTTATTATGTTAGAAAACTTATGTGTAGATACTTTTGGATTTTCTTCTCTTATCCTTCATGAATAATGACAGTTTGATTCTTTTGTAATCTGTAAACTTCTTCTGCTTCTTTTCTTTTCTTTCCCTTTGCTTTCCCTTCCCTTCCCTTCCCTTTCCTTTCTTCTCCCTCCTCTCCCCCTCCTCTCCTTTCTCCTCTCCCCCTCCCTTCCCCTCCTCTCCTTTCCCTTCCCTTATTGACAAGGACTTCTAGTATAATGTCAAAGTGAAGTGCTGACAGGGAATCATTTTATCATTGACAGTGATGTTTGTTGTGGGCTTTTGGCAGATAATGTTTGTCAGATTTAGGAAATGCCCTTCTATTATTGTTTTGCAAATAGTTTTTGTCATGAATGGATGTTGACTGTTTTCAATGCTCTTTTGTACCTTGGTAATGAGATACTTTTTCTCCTTTATTAATGTGGTTAATCATATTAGTTGATTTTTAAAATATTAATCACACTTGTTCTGGAATGAATTTCTACTCACGATATATGAACATTTATAAGCATTCATGTCTCTGCTTAATTCTTGATATGTGTGACTTGTCTTTCAATCTCATTAGTGTTTTGTGAATTTTGTTTGTCCTTTCAGAACACCAACTTTATATTTATTGATTCTTAATCTTGTATGTTTGCTGTCTTTTTAAAATTAATTTTGGCTATTATTTCCTTTGGATTTCTTTTAAAACATTGTTGTAATAACTGCATACATGAATATTCTGTTAAATATTTTTTCCAACTGCTTATAAAGGAATAATAGCACATTGATGTTCAACATTTCTAATTTTTAAAAATTATTATTTATTTATGGCTTTGAGCTCCCTTCTACATACTTATCTATATGCATGAAATAAATTTTGAAATGCTGTTTTCACTATCATTAGTTCAGAACATATTCTGAATTTCATGATTATTTTTTCTCAGAGATTTATTTAAAGATACTTATTTTTTTGAGATTTATATTTTCCACATTTTTAAATTATTGCATTATAATTGTGCATAGTGGTGGGATTTGTTGTTACATATTCATAGGTGCACACAATATAACAATATAATTTGGCCAATATTTCCCCTTTCCCTTCCCTCTCCCTCCCCCTGATTCCTTTCTTCTACTGATTGCCCTTTGATTTTCAGGAGATCTTCTCTCGCACCTTGTAGTCCTTTTTTCTCTCTCTAGTTTTTACATATGAGAGAAAACATATGACCTTTGACCTTCTGAGTTTGACTTATTTGGCTTAACATAATGCTCTCAAGTACCATCCATTTTCCTGCAAATGGCATAATTTTATTTTTATTTATGGCTGAATAAAATTCCATTGTATTTATATATATCCATATACAGGTATATAGATATATATACCTCACATTTTTTTCAAGAGTGAAAGGAGTGGGATTTATTCAAGTGTGAAGAATAGAAATTGAATTCTTGCAGGGGCAAAAGGGGATCCCTGTAGCAAGTTACCGTATGTATACCATTTATGTATCCATTCATCCACTGATGGACACCTAGACTGGTTCCATAGTTTGGCTGTTGTGAATTGTGCTGCTACAAACATGGGTATATCATAATAGCATGATGACTTTAATTCTTTAGAGTAAATACTGAGAAGTAGTATAGGTGGGCCATATGGTGGTTCCATTCCTGGTCTTTTGAGGAGCTTCCAAACTGATTTCCGTAGTAGTTATACTAATTTGCAATCCCATTAACATTGTAAAAGTGTTCCTTTGTTTCTACATCCTCTCCAGCTTTTTTTTTTTTAAATATTTTTTTAGTTGTAGATGGACACAATGTCTTTATTTTTTTTTTTATTGCTTTGTATGTGGTGCTGAGGATCGAACCCAGGGCCCCAAGCATGCAAGGCAAGCGCTCTACCGCTGAGCTACAATCCCAGCCCCCCTCTCCAGCTTTTATTATTGTTTGTACTATTGATGACTGCCATTGTAACTAGTGTGAGATGAAATCTCATGGTAGTTTTGCTTTGCATTTCCCTAATTGCTAATGATGTTCAACATTTTTTTTATAAGTTGGCCATTTGTATTTCTTCTTTTGAGAAGTGTCTGTTTAGTTCATTTGTGCAGTTAGTAGTTGGGTTATTTGTTTTTTGGTGTTTTTTGACTAATTTATATATTTAGGATATTATTCCCCTGTCAGAAGAGTAGGTGGTAAAGATTTTCTTCCATTCTGTAGATTCTCCCATCACATTTTTAGTTGTTTCCTTTGTCGTTCAGAAGCTTTTTGATTTGATATCATCCTGTTTATTAACTCTTGGCTTTATTTCCTGAGCTTTAGGGGTTGTATTGAGAAAGTTGTTACCTGTGTCTATAGGTGGATCCTGTCTTTTCCTCTAAGTGTTACATAGTTTCTGGTCTAATTCCTAGGTCTTTGACCCATTTTGTTTTCTTTATTGGTTCATAATAGTTATACATAGCATTGGGATTTATTTGACATAATTTAAATGCATGGAGTGTAATTTGCTGCAATTATGTCCCCAATACTTACCTTTGCCTTCCCCTTCTTGCTTCCCCTATTCCCTTTCTTCTACTCTACTGATCTTTCTTTTATTTACATTTTTTAAAAAATTAGTGTCTGGTAGATGTACATAATGATGAGATTCACTGTAGTATATTCATATATGTACAATGAAAAGTTACTCAGATTCATTCCACTGTTTTTCCCTTTTCCTATGGTAAAGATTAGACGACCAGGGAGGAGATGTATTAAGCCACTTGGCAAGGCTTTATTGGAATACACGCTCTCGGGCCTAATCCCCCATCCATCAGAACGTGTCCGGGAGAAATGGCGTTGGGGCTTCAGTGCACAAAGAATTTCAAGAAAGCCCAGTCAGGAAGGGGAGGGCTTGGGGGCAGGAAGAGAAGGCCAGAGTCCTTCCTGGATAGGTCAGGAAAACCCACTGATTGACAGGAGGCGTGTCTACTGGTGACTGTCGGCATCTGGCTTGCCGCTCTATTCTGCAGCTACTGACCGGTCCCTTTAATTGAACATCCTGGACCCTGACCAGACCTAACATCCCAGCCTTTTTGGTGATATAGGATAGCAGATTCTGTCTGGCTAGTTTGTGTGGGATTGGGGGTGTCGAGAGATGGTGCGGCTGGGGCATTGGTCAGGCAGGGAGGCAGACGCAGGGGTGTGGGAGCCTCTGGTTGTCAGTCATGTTGCTTGAATGTAGAAACATCCTCTGTGGGTAGGAACAGAAGCTTGGGAGAGATTACTGATTAGCAGAAAAAGAAGGGAGGCTGCTGAGAAATTTTGAGTTTGGTGGGAGTCCAGCATGATGGACCAGTTCAAGGCTGGTCTATTCTGTAATGAAATTTGTTCAAGTTTTTAAGTAGTGATTATTGCATAATTAAGTCCTCTTGCCCTAGCCCAGAGGCAGTGAATGGGGGCCAAGGAGAGCCCAACTATTACCAATACAAAGATGGCCCTTTATGCCCTAGAAAGGGAGTAACAAGTCATGGTAATTCAACCTCATTGTACAGTTAAGTCCCTATAACAAGGCTGGAGAGGACAAGGCATGTAAACATAGTATTTAGTTTTTAATATCATAGATGTCTATCTTTAAATTATTTTAAATGCCCAGGAATAGCTGTGTTTTTGGTTTTGCTAGGTATTTAAGGTGAAGCAAGTCAAATTGACTTTTGTTCTTACTGATTGTTAAGAGACACCTTTTGGTCTCCTGGGAGGCATCCTTGAGGAACTTGAGGGCAGCAGTTAGCTCTGCTAGTGCCATCTGCGTTAGGATAGGTCGAGGTCTGGCGGTGACCATCTGGCTTCCCCGGGAAGCATGAGAGAAGGTTCCCTCTCTTTTTGACCTTCCTGTTCATCGTGTGGCATTTGATTGGCTCTTTAATTCTCTAATGGTCTCAGAAATCTCCCTGATCAGAGGTCCTGTGGCCCAGAGGTGCAGAGAGCCTCTTAGAGAAGTTCCTTCATTCCTTGGATTTAGGTTGACTCAAAGGGCAAGAGCCAAATACTGATTTTCTTGGCTCTTTAATTTAATTTTAGTTTTTAAGTTCTTGATCTTAAACACTCAGCAAGCCAATCTCATCAGTTATAAAGTAAGGGTACTGGGCTTAACTTTAAGGTCTATCTTATAGGTGGTGGCTGATCTATCTTAAAATAATTTGGGTTGGTTGTTCTTGAAGTAGTACCTCTGTAAAACATTAACAAGCAATAGTTAGAGTTTCAGGAGAATACAAAATACAATCAACAACAGCAAAACATATTTAGTTTGTGTAACAGCTTTCTCAGACTTCAGGTGAGTTTCATATTATATCCCTGTTTGAGGTCCTAATGATCTTTACAACAAAATTAATCCTTTGAACACATCTTTAAATGAACTGGAGTCTCATCTATTCTGAAGCCATTGTAGTAAGCTGGGAGACAGAACTATCTCAGGTAAGACAGGGCTCCTTGCAAAATCTTAGCAGAATATTAAATAGATTAGGTCCTCATTTATTTAAAAGATCACTTTGATGTAAAAATAATTTAAAATCTTATCTTATTGATGATAGGTTCAGTTATAAGACATTTAAATGATATGAATGGATACCATACAAGTTCAGTTTGGAGAACATCAGCTTGATAAAACACTGTTTTAAACCTTCTATTTTAAAGACTTGTATACCTGGAAGATATGAGCACATTTAATATAAAAACAGAACTGGTAGCACCATAATTGCATTGATGTTTAATCACAGTTGTAAACCTTTTGATCAGAAATATCCTCTTTCCTTCCAATAAATACCATATTTAGAATCTTTAATTCCTTTTGAGGTAGGTATAACTTGTCTCAGTAGAGTTTAAAAAACTTTTATAGTTGGATAAAATACATCTGATCAGAAGTTTTAACTTTAGTGTGCAGAATGAAAGTTTTAAGTTTAAAAATGTAAGAGTAAAGAGTCCTAGAAAGAGAAGGCAAGCCAGCTGCAGACGCCGAGCAGGTAAGGCTGGGGGGAGGGGCAGCGGAGGCAGAGGGAGGTGCAGGGAGGTGCTAGCCTGTCTGAGCGCGCGGATGCAGGGAGAAACGCAGGAAGGTGGGGTGGGCGGGCTCCACTCAATGCCTCGTTTCTGCCCTCTGGAGCTGGGAGTGAGGCCGGCTTTGTTTTCTCCGGCGGGAAATTGCTGGGACATTGCTTCGGCTTGGGAGAGAGCGCAGTGAGAAGAACTTGAAAGGACAGAACAGAGAAGAAAGAAGGGAGGGGCGAGAGCGCGCTTTCCAACAAAGCCTTGGTGAAAGGAATTTTTGTCCATTTCCCCATCTGGTGACAAAAATTAGCCAAATCAGTAAGGATTTGAAAATTAAAAGTTCCCCTTGGACCCCATTTTGGTCCATTATCTAAGCCATAGTACAGTGGAGTTTCAAGGTCTAGAGAAGAGTTGGGGTTCCTTGTGACTTCTCAGTGGTCCCAGGGGACTGGGCAGGAACATAAAATGGCGTCCCAAAAAAAGTTCACGTCCACGGGAGAGTGGGGCCAGGCGGAAAATTGAGGCGTCCCTCGAACCTTCCGGGGCCCGAATGGCAGCGACGATTGGCTAACACGCGGATTGGTAAAGTCTTCCCAGTCCACGTGGCCTTGAGCGGACAGAGAGCCCACGCACACGTGCAACTTACAGGATGGGCCTCTAGAGCGGACAGTGGGGGAGGGGCAAGCTGAGGAGCCAGAGGAAGGGGGGCCTACCTCACTCTTATTGGTCTGGATGAGGAAGACAGAGAGTGGCTCAGGAGTTCTCCCGGTCCGGAGGGCTTGCCTCAACCCCGGTACGGGGGAGGTTGAAAACCCTCCCGGGTTTCGCGCACCATTATGTAAAGATTAGACGACCAGGAGGAGATGAATTAGGCCGCTCCCTGCCAAGACCGTATTGGAATACACGCTCTCAGGTTGAATACCCCCGTCCATCAGAGCGTGTTTGGGAGAAATGGCACTGGGGCTTCAGTGCACAAAGAATTTCAAGAAAGCCCATCAGGAAGGGGAGGGCTTGGGGGCAGGAAGAGAAGGCCAGAGTCCTTCCTGATAGGTCAAGAAAACCTGCTGGTTGACAGGAGGCATGTCTACTGGTGACTGTCAGCATCTGGCTTGCCGCTCTATTCTGCAGCTACTGACCAGTTCCTTTAATTGAACATCCTGGACCCTGACCAGACCTAACACCTATCCATCCTCTCTTCCCCCTCAATCCCTTTCTGTTCCCCTGATGTTTCCTTTATTTTGGTAGGATACCATTTTCTCTCTCCACCCTCTTAATTTTAGACTAGCTTCTGCATATCAGACTTTGATTCATTTTGAGTTGATTTTTGTATAGGGTGAGAGATAAGCATCTCATTTCATTCTTCCACATGTGGATAATGAGTTTCCAGCACCATATGTTAAGAAGACTGTCTTTTCTCTAATGTATATTTTTGACACCTTTGTCAAGGATCAGATCACTGTAAGTATGTGGAATTTTTTCTGTCTTCTATTCTGTACCATTGTTCTATGCATTTGTTTTTATGTCACTATAATGCAGTTTTTGTTAATAAAGCTCTGTAGTATACTTTAAAGTCAAGTATTGTGATACCTCCAGCATTTTTTTTTTTTTTTTTGGTCTTAGAATTGCTTTGGCTATTATGGGTCTTTAGTTCTTACAAATGAATTTGAAGACCTTTCTTCCTAGTTCTTTGAAGAATGTCATTTATGGGAATTGCATTGAATCTATATAATGCTCTTGGTTATATGGCCCTTTTAACAATATTAATTCTGCTTATCCATGAACATGGGAAGTCTTTCCATCTTTCTTCAATGTCTTTCTTCAGTGCTCTATGGTTTTCATTATAGAGGTCTTTTGCCTCCTTGGTTAGATTTATTCCTAGATATTTTTACTTTTTAATTTTTGAGGCTATTGTGAATGGGATTGTTTTCCTGATTTCTTTCTCAGCAGATTCATTATTGATATATAGGAAAGCTATTGATTTTTGTATGTTGATTTTGTAATCCACTACTTTGCTAAAATTGTTTAATATCTCTAGCAGTCTAAAAATACTTAATATTCTGACATATGGTGTTTGCCTAGTTGTGTTTTGCTGTTTATTTTTGTCTTAAAAACACTGTGGTCCAGCCGGGCACGGTGGCTCAAGCCTGTAATCCCAGCGCTTAGGGAGGCTGAGACAGGAGAATCGCGAGTTCAAAGCCAGCCTCAGTGATGGTGAGGCGCTAAGCAACTCAGTGAGACCCTGTCTCTACATAAAACACAAAATAGGGCTGGGGATGTGGCTCAGTGGTCGAGTGCCCCTGATTTCAATCCCCGGTACCAAAAAAAAAAAACAAAAAAACAAACCCTGTGGTCCAAGAATGTGGGCTTTATGATTTTAATCTTTTAGATTTGTTTGAAACATGTTTTTTTTTGTCTTTGAATAAAGTTTTTGTATATGTCCTGCTGATTTTTAAAAATAATACACAATCTACAACTTTTGGGTCCAGTGTTCTATGTATGTCACATTTGTCAATGTTCTGTCTCATGTTTTCACATAGATTTTTTTTGCCTGCTTTATTCAGATCATTGTAAAGGAGAATATATTAAAATCTGGTACCATATTGTTTATTTCTGTCTTTTTCTTTGTTGTACTCTGAAGTTTTCACTTTATATATTTAAAAAATCGGGGGAATTCCTTTTTTTTTATATTGACACATAATGTACATATTTATAGGGTACAGTGCAATAATTTGATGCATGTATGCAATGTGTAATGATATTCCAGAGCAATTATCATATCCCTCTCCTTAAGCATTTATCATTTCCTTGTGTTTGCAAGTATTCTCTTTTCTAGTTCTTTATTAAATTATACAATAAATTGTTGTGAACTATAGTTAAGCACTTTGTTATAGAACATTAGAACTTATTCCTCCTACATGACTATATTTTGGTACCTGTAATCCAGTTTCTTCCCTACACTTTCTAATCTCTGACCACTATTCTACGCTTCTATAAAATCAACTTTTTAAGTATGCTCATATGAATGAAACCACGTGGTGTTTGTATCTCTATGTCTAGCTTATTTCACTTAACTGTAGTTCTATCCATGTTGCAAATGATGGAATTTCATTCTTTTTGTGAAATAATAATCTATTGCACATATATAATTTTCTCTATTCATCTGTCTATGGATATTTTGGTTGTTGCATGTATCTTGGCTATTGTAAATAGTACTGCAATAAATACAGGAGTGCAAACATCTCTTTGATACATTGATTCCATTTCCTTTGTATATATCCCTACAAATGGGATTGTTGGATTGTTTAGTAATTTGTTTTTTAGTTTTTTGAGAAGCCTCTATGTTGTTTTCCATAATGGCTGTATTTATATATATTCCCATTAGCATCACTTAAGTATTCCCCTTTCTTCCCATTCTCACCAACATTTGTAATTTTTTGTCTTTTTGATTGTAGCCATTTTAACTGGAGTGAGATGCTATCTCATTGTGGTTTTGATTTGCATTTTCCTGATGATTAGTGATGTTTAGCCCTTTTTCATATTTGGCCATTTGTATATCTTCTTTTGAGAAATACCTATTCAGGTAATTTGTCTTTTTAAAAATGTGATTATCTTTTGCTGTTGAGTTTATTGAGTTCTTTATGTACATAGATTTAATCCCCTGTTGAATAAATAGTTGGCAACTATCTTCTCCCATTCTGTAGGTTCTCTCTTTGTTGATTATTTCTTTTTGCTATGCGAGAGTTTCTTAGTTTGATAGACTCTCATTTGTCTGTTTTTGCACATTTTATGTATCTTGAGGCTTCATTACAATATGCACATTATTTTGAGGCTATATTATAATGTTCATATAGATATAAAATCTTACATTCCTGGTTAGTTGAAACTTATCACTTTGGAGTTACCCTCTTCATTGTTAATGTTTCTTTTTGCATTAAAGCCTATTTTGTATGATACTGATATAACTTCACTACCTTTCTTTTGTTGGTATGTGCTTGGTAAATCTTTTTGTCATCCTTTTGCTTTCAATTTCTTTGTTATTTTTGGATGTATCTCTATGGTATATATCTTATTTCTACCCTTCTCCATTCAAGCCGATGTCTTAGATGTATTTCTTGTAAACAACATATATTTCTTAAGGTGTTTTAAATTCGATGTCTTTTCACTGAAGAATTTAGTCAATTTCTATTCAACTGATTACTGATATATTTAGGCTTGTATTTACTGATCTATCATTTTTATTTGTGCTGTATTTTGGTTTCTTTTTCCCTTTTTTATTTTTATATTTTAGGTTGATTACTTTTTTTTATCAGTCCAAGTTTTCTATAACTACTTTCAAAGTTTCTACCATTCAGTGATTATTGTAGAAGAATTACATGAGACCTTTAATTGAAAATGGATGAAATTTGAACAGTAATGAATTGAGGAACATACAAGGGCATTATTAGCTTACTTTAACTGCGTTTAAACCCTCTTGACATATATTACCAATATCTTGAATTTCATTTATTTGACAAATATTTATTGAGTACTTAGTTTGGATTAAGCATTATTTTAGATGTTGAATAAAACAAGTGACCATCCCTGTGCTTGTTAAACACAAAGGGTACAGATCAAAAATGACTGGACTTGATTATAAAACTATGCCATATATTGGAAGGTGATAAGTGTTACAGAAAAGAAAAAAAAAAATAGAGGTGAAAGGGAGGAGGAGCGCTGAGTGTGAGCGCCCAAGTGCAGTGAAAGTGGGTGAGCACATCTCACCCTTGATTTAGTCAGTTCATCATGTGTTTTATCTGTTGCACTAGATGAGAGCTAAAGGTTTGAGCCAAATAGAGATTCTTGGGAATTTCCATGATGGTGTTACAATAGGCTTTAAAAATATGAAGTCATGTTTAAGAATGACTGTTACCAAATAATCTGTTTTCTGATGGTAGGACAATTTAGTTTTTCTCAGAATTGTATTTTCTCATTTTATTTTAGCAGCTGTTACCCGGTGTCTAAATGTATGAAAATTGAGAGACTGTAAACATGAGATAATTGAACAATTAGATTTCTGTGTGTAACCACAGAATTTCTGAACCAAACTGGTCAGTGTTTAGGAGAGGAAAGAAAATAAATCATACACATACATAGACAAGACACACAAAAATGCGTATATGTAGACAACATATTGGCGCACACATAAACGCCCATTAATCGCAGTTGCTCTTATGTTAGTTTGCAAGATGTTATTGCTTAAAATCATGGCATACTTAACATATTAGACCTGTCCAGAAGATAGGTGGGTATTTCTCCGGTGAACTGGGTATCTTACAATAATGCTGTTTGTGGGGACAAGGTTTTCTTATAGAACCGACAAGATATAAAAATATGGTGTATAAAAAGCAGTCATCTGTTCATGTGGCTTCTTTGTTTTTTGACTCCATGATTCTAAACTTGCAGATCAGTTCTTACCCAGGAGGTCCTGCTGTCTTTTACCTCCACCCTTTGGCTGATCTTTGCTCCTACTGACAGTAGGTTCTGTGAGAGTATATGTTACAATGCTTAATTAACAGTGTGCTTCATGTTTGTCCCCATTCTTGTAAGGGCTGGTAAGTATGCATTATGGAGTCTTTTTTATGATTTTTCAAAATAGAAGTAATGCCACCAGTCTGTTCTTTTTTAAAAAATTGTAGATGGACACAATAGTTTTATTTTATTTATTTGTTTATTTTATGTGGTGCTGGGGATTGAACTCAGTGCCTCACGCATGCAAGGCAAGCGCTCTACTACTGAGCTACAATCCCAGGCCCACTGATCTATTCTTTCTAAGGCATTGTAATTCTTAAAACCTAAGACACCAGGGATTTTTAAGATTCACCATTATTTTATATCATTAAGAAAGATACCTATTTAACTATTTTGTAACACTTTCTCATTTAAAATTTTAGTTTTGTACTTATTGAAATAATTCATTTAGAATTTGATAAAGATTTCTATTTAAATCATATTCTTTTTTTTTGGTACTGGAGATTGAACTCAGGGGCACTCAGCCACTAAGCCACATCCCCAGCCAGATTTTGTATTTTATTTAGAGACAGGGTCTCATTGAGTTACTCAGTGCCTTGCTTTTTACTGAGGCTGGCTTTGAACTTGCGATCCTCCTGCCTTAGCCTTCTGAACCGCTGGGATTACAAGTGTGCACCACTGCGCCTGGCTAAAATCATATTCTTAGAAGGAATGTATGAATCAGATTTTTTAGATAAGAATTTCTTATTCATACTCATAGTCTGTTTTTTTGTTTGTTTTGTTTTGTTTTTGAGTTGCTTTTGAACTTGGAGCTGTTGGTATCAATCTTTCTCAAAATGTACTATGGGTTGTTAAGAATATTGAAACAGCAATTAAAAAAATAATGTTTAATTCATATTTCTAAGAATGTTACAAGAATCAAGGTTCAAGGGATTCTTCCTACTTTTAAATGGATTCTTTAAGTCTAGTATTTGCTCAAAATAATGTTGGGCTGGGGTTGTGGCTCAGTGGTAGAGCGCTTGCCTAGCGTTTGTGAGGCACTGGGTTTGATTCTCAGCACTGCATATAAATAAATAAAAAGTCCATTGACAACTAAAACAATATTTTTAAAAAATATCATTTTGTTTTGGTTCATATTTATATCATGACTTTCTGAAAAGCTTTTTTAAATTTATTTTTCCCTTTATTTTTTCTTACTGGGAAAAAGAAATAAACCTTTATTTCACCCTTAATAATTTTCAGGTTCTACTTATTTATTATTCAGCATCCATTGCAGTTTTTTTTAAGCCCATGGACTCATTTTCTTAATTGGTCTAGTGGCTTCAGTTTTAAATTGTGACTTCCTTTTGCCCTGTGTGTTATTCTGTGTTCTTGCCTCATTTTCAAGCTTTTCCTGTTTCAAAATCACGTTATGTATCAAGTTGCCCTCCATCTCCACATTCCTGGATACCATCCCTTCTCAGTCATCTGTGCTGAGCTCCTATCCTGACTGCTCCCTCTCTGGTCTGCAGAGCCATCTAACTGGCTTGTGGTCACATTCTGACCCATGCTTCCCTCTTCCTTGGTTTGCTCCTGGCTTTGTAGAACACTTTGTAGTTATTTTTGAGAAAAAGAGTCATACTGTATCAATTTTCTAAGTCATTGCATTCCTGCAAAATCTGTTTGTTTCCTTCTAGTAGTTCTTTATCTAATATTGGACTCTAAAATGTAAGTCATTTTCTGTTAGGCAATTATTAGATTGTCTTCTCTAACATTCAGTGTTTGAAGTGAAACAAGTTCCTGCTCTTTTTCTTATTCTGGAGGAAAAAAAGTTACTCTTTGCTATTCTGAAGTTTCTTAAATATGTTGTTTAGGAATGAATCTTTTTCCATTGTTCCCTTCAGTTTGAACACTTGGAGTTTTTTATCAGCTCTGGGGAATTTTCTCATATTATTTCTTTGATAATTTCCTCCTATTTTCTTTTTCTGACAATACTGTCAGTTTGATTTCAATCTCTTGATTTTATCAAAAGTAACTTACCTATTTTTTTAAAAAGAAAAAAAACTTTTCTGTCTTCTTCACCTCTTGGGGATATTAATTATGTAAATTTGTTTTTAAACCTTTCCACTGGAAAAACTTTGCATATGCATCTATGCATTTAATTTTCAAAAATTCTTTTTTTTCTTTAATTATTCCTTTGTGATTTGTTTTTTTTCCACCTTTGTGATGCTGTGAATGCAAAATCTTCTGAAATGTCCCCAAGGATAACTCATTATACATTTGCCAAATCCATTTTTTCTTCTTTGATTTGTCTCCATGTCTCCTGTGGTCAGTTTTCTTTTTTTCTTTCAATAAAAATTTTTGGCATTATACTAAAGGCTTTCTTCAGGTCTCCGTACATGACTCCATTCAGCGTGGCTGTTCAGTGAAAATAGGAAGAATGTTAATTCTCTGCATAGGGGCAGTGTCTATCAACCGATGGCTTCATTTTAGGCACTTAAGTAAGGAGCTGACATTAATGATGAAGGCCTAGCCCCCTAAATGCCAGAATGTGTAAAAGCTTTGCCATATTTGTGCCAACCTTATATATATATACTTTTTTATAGACTCCACATTCATGAAATTACACTTTTGGAGGATTGCCTAAGGAATGTGTATTTCATTTATTTATCTATATGAGCAATTCAAACTGGGAGCCTTGGATAAATTTCAGAGGGTTTGCTGGGAACTCAAAACACTTGGGTGCATGTGCTTCCTCCTGGCAGTTTTTACATTGCGGCCTCCAAACTCTCAATGAGGTCCATGTTCCAAAAATGTTTAACCATTCAGAATCACTGTTCTGAAGCACGTCTTGGTATTAAGCTAGATCCTCAAAAACCTCTATATGGATGAGATTAGGATGCCTCTTTTAAAGATGGCTTTCATTCAGTTTTGTCTTGGTGTGATGTCACCAGCCTATATTGGAGGATATTTCAAGAAAGATATGTAGTTCATTCTTTTATTCATTTGTCCAGCTAATACATATGTAGCACCTGCTACATGAAGGGCAGGCTTATATTTGTGAAGGATATAATGAGAAAAAAAATCAGCAGAAAAAAAATTCCTTGATTTTGTAGAGTTTTCATTCTAGTGGTGGGAGACAGATAATAAAACAAAAAAAAAATAACATATTCAAGTTAGTGTTAAGTGATAAGGTGAAAAATTTAAGCAGAAGAGTGTGCATGAGATGTTGGGGTAGGGAAACTGTTGTGACTTTTTAGATGGGATGACCAGGCAGGGCTCCTTTGAGAAGGGGACTAGAGCAAAGGGGAGAGCAGTGGTTGGTGAGGTCAGAGAGGTAATTGGGATCCAGGACCTCCGAGTCTTGTGTAGGACTTAGATTTTATTCCGAATGAAAAGGGAGTATTCTAATGTTTTAAGAGAAAGATATGACTACTACTGTGTTGAGAACAGACTTAATTGGGAAGAAATGCAGAAATAGGGAGACCAGTAAAAATCCTTTTCTGGAGTCCAAGGAAGAGATAATGATGACTGTGAACAGGATATTAGGGGTTGCAGGGTGATAAGTTATTGGAATTTGAAATTCTCATAAAACTCTGGTACTGTACCTTCTGTGTTATGAAGTTAATCAGGAAAATGTCATATCATTCTTAGTGTCAGTATCAATTTACTTTTTCCCCTAAGCTGTTAGTTTTATTTTACGTACTATGTGCATTTATTGGACTGTAACAAAATTTAGAATAAATTATGGTCATGCTTAGGAAGCACATTCAAATTGATAGTTGTTTGGCATATTGGACTCACTTGACTCATTTTGGTTACTCTACCATTAGTTTTCCCATGGCTTGATTTTTTTTCTCATAGTTTAAATATTTTTTGTTATTTTTCTGTATTGTTTATTTTTGTAAACCTCCTTGTATTCCTTTGTTACAGTTCAGGTTACATATAAATATTTCTCTCTCTGAGTCTGTATGAGATGCCACCTTTACAGTCTCTTCAAGGCTGTATCTAGGCCCTTTTTTTACTTGTGATTGTTTCTCTGTTACATAAGAATGAAATCCACTTGCAAGAATTCAAACCATCAGAATAATTAGTGTTTTGCATGAGACATTAAATAAAGAAATAGTTGGATGACATAAAGAAAATAAGGATGAAAAGAAAATAAAGAAATAAGGATGACAGCTGACCTGTTTGGTCACTTAGCAGATCAGTTGAGTTCAAGGTGACTCACATCTATTTTTGTACTGAATTAGTAGTCACTAGTTTAATCAAAGCAGCCTAGTGGTGTGTTGTATCTGTGACACATCCTGATTATGATCCTTGCTCTTGAGCTTATTTTATGGGGACATTTTATATCAGAAACAGATAACAAAGAATGGAACAAATTAAAATCATATTAATACTTGCACATATTAATATGATTAGATCATATGGATTCTAAGTACTGAACCCATTTCTAGAGAGCCTAAAGAAATGTGATGTCACAAAATCCCAACGAGGGCTGGGGATATAGCTCAGTTGGTAGAGTGCTTTCCTTGCATGCACAAGGCTCTGGGTTCTATCCCCAGCACCACAGGAAAAAAAAAATCCCAACAAATTTTGTCAAACCAAACGAAAAACTGATACTCTGAAATACAAATATACCAGGTCATAAATTGTTTATATGCATCCATTTTCTTCCTAAGTGTTTATAGGTTGTAAAATAAACAAAACCCCATTTTCTGTGTACTCATCACATGGTACAATTCCTCAGGTGAGTTATGAGGCATGTTTCTCATTTAATGATTTCTAACTTTCTTTGTAGTAAACCTGTGATTTCTGTTTTTAAGTAAAATTTCTCAGAAGAATAGGCAGCTCTGAAAGAAATTGTAGAGGGCATCCAGTGGTCTTATTTGTAGATGAGGAACCAGAGGTCAATACAGTTAGAAATCCCAAGTCCTGCAGCTGATCAGTAGAAGAGTAGTGGAGGCCAGCATCCAAGACTCCTGACTCAATTCAGAGCTTTTTTTTAATCACAGATTACAAAAAATATTTTGTGTAGTGAACTGAGTCCAAATTTGAGATTAAAAAAAAGAAAAAGACTTAAATATCCAAGTCTTATAGGGTTTATCATAAGTCCAAGCCTAATAGGTTAAACTTTTACTGCCATTCTAATTTATAATGTACTAGTACAAATAATCTTACTTATGATGTATTTCAAATTGAGTAGAATTCATAGAGAAGCTTATTTCTGAAGTCATCCCTAGCATTTGTATAAATTGAATCATGAGGCCTTCCCTGAATTACTCTGGTGATGCTTTAGTGTAAATATTATCTGCAAATGAATAATAGGCTTTCAAAAACATTTTGGAAATTTTTCTATTCTTTATTGGAAATACATATAAGTCATTACCTATGCTATAACCATTTGACTTAGTATGATCACAGTAAAGATAAAGGCTTTAGAAAATAAGGGAAATTGAGCACTGAATATGAAAAAAAACCTGCAAAGATGGTGATATTAAAGGTGTTATATTACCCATTGTATATTTATATTAAATATTATGTATTTATATAATTATATAAATTAAATTATATTTATATAATTTAAAAGTATATATTTAACCACCACTGTGATCATTTTTGTTGAGTTGAAAATTCACTTTCACCTTGTGACACTTGTGCTGGTTTCTGTGGCATAGAGGAACATTGACTGTTTCTGTATCATATGGCTTATATTTTAACTATGTAGGATAACGTGTATAGCAATAAATCTGTAACTTATAATTCAGTGTGGAAGACTTCTCTGATATTGACACAAATTTTTACTGGGATTAATTTTAAATATTTATTTATAATTCTTTTATATTTTCTACAGACAGCTGGTATATATGTATTTTTGCATATGTGTGTTTTGTTTTAGATTTGCTGTTTTTCAGGTGCATGTCTCTGAAGTAAGATGACTTGTCAAAAGCTCTGTGTGGTTTTTTTACATTGGGGTAAGTTATTTGCTCTTTTAATGTCGTTATATAGAGATCATGCTTTTAGAGATGCTATTTGTTTCATTGACTAACAAAATTTCCTTTTTCCAATTAGGAATTCCTATATATGGTCATAATAAACTAAAAGCCAAATAAAATTTTAAATGTGAAAACAACCCTTCCCAATCTCCTGAAAACAACTTGATACTTTACCCTTCTAGAATTTTAACATGTGCGCGTGTACACACACACACACACACACCCCTATAGTTGCAAATCTAGAATTGGTCTTTACATTTTGATCTGCATGTTTCTTTTTCCACTTAACAAGTTTTCAATTTATCATGACAGATTTTCTTATCAGTATTTACTGATGTACTTATTAATTTAATGGTCACATAATGCATTGCATGGATGTATCTTGAATTATTTATTTAAGCAATTCTGGATTGATAGACATTTTTCTTTAACAAATAATGTTGCATTGAAAATATTTATACATACATTTTCAAATGTTTGGAAGAATATTTCTGTGAAAATAGAAATGTCTGTGTAGAATAGTGTGTACATTTTTTATTTGATACTATGAAATCTCCTCCACAAAGCTTCGTATCTTTTGCTGTCCCAACATAAGACTGCTATCCCATTGCATTTCTGCCAAAGATGCACATTATTATACTTCTCCTTTTTGCCCTGTCAGATAAGCAAAATATGTCATTTCATTTTAGTTTTATTTGTTTGATTATTTGTGAGGTTGAATTTATTTGACCATTTGTATATCTGATATCATTCTCTAGTTCATGTACTTCGACCATTTTGTTGTTGGGTTGTAGTTGCAATTGAATTTTGAAATTTCTAAAATGTAGTAGACAGCTCTGTGTTATGTTAGGGCTCTCTAAGAGAAAGAAAAACACTGAAGTGGATGTGTGTGTGCATACCCATGTGTGTAAATGTGTATATAAAGACATTTAGTATAAAGAATTGGGTCATGCAATTATAAGGCTAAAATGTGCCAAGTTCTACAGTTGACAGGTTGGAGATCTGGGCAAGGCAATGGTGTTTTTCCAGTCCAAGTCCAAAGACCTGAAAACCGGGAGAGCTGACAGTGTGAGTTCCAGTCTGAATGCAAGTGGGCTTGCGCCCCAGGAGGAGCCAGTGCTTTAGTTCTTGTCCACAGGCAGGAAAAAATAGCGTCTCAGCTCAGAGCAGTCAGGCAGGAGGAACTTTCTCTTAGTCAGCTTTTTGGTTTTATTCAGGACTTTGGATGAGGACCCTCCACTTAGCCTGCCAATTTAAATGTTAATCTCATCCAGAAACATCTTCACAGACATACCCAGAATGGTGTTTGACCAAATGTCTGAGCATCCCTGGGCCTGGTTGAGCTGAAACATAACATGAACCATCAGAAATGTCATGTTTGCAAATATTTTCTTACTGCCCAATATTTGCTTTGTAGCTATTTTCTTTTACAGTACAGAAAATTTATGATACACTTACTTAAAAATAAGATATAATGACATTTAACTATTTTAATCTTATTTAGCAAATATAGCATTATTAAGTTAAAAATAGATGATATCAAAAATTTAATTTTCTATATCAAGGAATAGTTTAATTGGTAATAACAGTCACATTGTTACGTGACTGTGATGCAAAACAATGGTGGATATCTGTGCACAGGGGTGTAAGGGGGGAGGGGGCATGGGGACAGCAAGGGTGGTGGAATATGATGGTCATAATCACCCTAACTTTATGTATGACTGCATAATGTTGTGATTCTATACAACTTACAACTAGAGAATTGATATATTATCCTCTATCTATGTACAATGAATCAACTTGCACTGTTAACATGTAAGCCTAAATAAAACAAACAAAAAAGAACAAGAAAAACAACAACAACAACAACAAAACGATGGGTTTATTTTCAAACAAAAAGGTGATGAGGTTATAAACACTTTTCTAACTGGAAGGTAATGACAAATATGAAGTAAACGGTGTATTACCAAGGAATCGTACATATGTTAGGGAGCTCCTCTGCCAATACCACCAGAAGAATGCTTTAAGAAATTAAATGTCCTTCTTATTGCCCATTGCAGGATTGTCCTCCAGAGAAACCTTCATATGATTTGTTATTGTCTTAATGCTTTCAACTGCTATGAACCATAGCAGTCTTTTGTTTGAAATAAGTCACCCATTGCTGATAACTTTGAATTTTAGACAGGAAAACCAAGCTAATTTTTCACTTATTTAATTTTTCTTTTTCCAGTTCTTTTTTCAAATTTATCTATATTTTCTAAATTGGCATATGAAATTATATGTATCATGTACAAGGCGACTTTTGAAGTCTTTATGCTTTTTGCTGTTGGTTTAATATAGCAAATTAGCAAAGGCATTACTTCATATATTTATTGTTTTTCTGGTAACAACATTTAACATCTACTCTTCCAGTGTTTTTCAAGAAACATATTATCATGTTTTTCTTTTTTAAAGATTTGTTCTTTTTAATTACACATGATAGAATCTATTTTGACATATCATTCATACATGGAGTATAAGTTTCCATTTTTGTGGTTGTATATCCTGTGGAGTTACATTGGTCACATATTCATGTATGAACACAGGAAAGTTATATCTGATTCAATCTACTGTCTTTCCCATTCCCACCCCACTTCTTCTCTCCCCCAATCCAATGAACACCCACCCACGCCCCACCTATTGTGAATCAGCATCTGAATATCAGAGCAAACATTCAGCCTTTGGTTTTTCGGGATTGCCTTATGTCACTTAGCATGATCTCCAGTTCCATTCATTTACCAGCAAATGCCATAATTTCATTCTTCTTTATGGCTGAGCAATATTCCATTGTGTATATGTACAACATTTTCTTTATCCATTTATCTGTTGAGGGGTACCTAGGCTTGTTGCATAGCTTAGCCATTGTGAATTGATCTGCTATAAACATTGATGTGACCATGTCACTATCGTATCCTGATTTTAAATCATCTGGGTATATACTGAGGAGTAGGATAACTGGGTTAAATGGTGGTTCTATTTCAAGTTTTCTGAGCAATCTCTATACCCCTTTCCAGAGTGGTTGCACCAATTTGCAGTCCTACCAGCAATGTATGAATGTGCCTTTTCCCCCCACATCCTTGCCAGCCACTTTTTACTTGTATTTTTGATAATTGTCATTCTGACTGGAGTAAGATGAAATCTCAGTGTAGTTTTAATTTGCATTTCTCTAATTGTTAGAGATGTTGAACATTTTTTCATGTATTTGTTGACTGATTATATTTCTTCTGTGAAATATCTGTTGAGTTTGTTAGCTATTTATTGATTGAATTATTTGGTTTTTTTTTTTTTTGGTGTTAAGTTTTTTTGAGTTCTTTATATATGCTGGAGATTAATGCTGTATCTGAGGTATAGATGGCAAAGATTTTTTCCCATTCTGTAGGCTCTATCTTCACCTTCTTGATTTTTTCCTTTGCTGTAAAGAAGCTTTTTAGTTTGATCCCATTTATTGGTTCTTAGGGGCTGGGGATATAGCTCAGTTGGTAGATTGCTTGGCTCACATGCACAAGGCCCTGGGTTCAAACTCTAGTACGACCACCAAAAAAAAAAAACCACCACCAATTTATTTTACTTCTTGTGCTTTAGGGGTCATATTGAGGAATTCGATTATGGAGAGTTGGGCTTGCTTTTTCTTCTAGTGGGTGCAGTGTCCCTGGTCTAATGCCTAGGTCCTTGATCCACTTTGAGTTGAGTTTTGTGCGGGATGAGAGGGGTCTAATTTCACTTTGTTACATTATGGATTTCCAGTTTTCCCAGCACCATTTGTTGAAGAGGCTATCTTTTCTCCAGTGTATGTTTTTGGCACTTTTGTCTAGTATGAGATAACTATATTTATGTGGGTTTATCTCTATGTCTTCTATTCTGTACCATTGATCTTCAGTCTGTTTTGGTGCCAATAAATGCTGCTGTTGTTCCTATAGCTCTTTAGTATAATTTAAGGTCTGGTATTGCGATGCCTCCTGCATCACTTTTCTCACTTAGGATTGCTTTGGCTATTCTGGGCCTCTAATTTTTCTAAATGAATTTCATGACTACTTTTGCTGTCTCTATGAAGAATGTCATTGGAATGTTAATAGGAGTTGCATTAAATCTGTGTAATGCTTTTGTTAGTATGGCCATTCTGACAATATTAATTCTGCCTATCCAAGATCATGGCAGAGCTTTCTATCTTCTAAAGTCTTCTTCAATTTCTTTTAGAGTTCTGTAGTTTTTATTGTAGAGGTCTTTCACCTCTTTTGTTAGATTGATATCATTTTTTTTTTTGAGGCTATTGTGAATGGATATTTTTCCTCCTTTCTCTTTCAGTTGTTTCATCACTGGTGTATAGGAATGGGTGTTAATTTTATATCCTGCTACGTTGCTGAATTCATTTATGAGTTTTAGAAGTTTTCTAGTGGAGTCTTTTTGGGTCTTCTAAATAATCATGTCATAGGCAAATAAGGATAGTTTGAGCTTTTTTTCTATTTGTATCCCTTTAATTTCTTTCTTTTATTTGCTCTGGCTAGAGTTTCCAGGACTATGTTGAATAGAAGTGGTGAAAGAGGACATCCCTGTCTTGTTCCAGTTTTCAGAGGGAATGCTTTAGATTTTTCTTCATTTAGAATGATGTTGGCTTTGGGTTTAGCACATATAGCTTTTACAATGTTGAGGTATGTTCCTACCATTCCTAGTTTTTCTAGTGTTTTGAACATGCATGGGTGCTATATTTTGTCAAATGCTTTTCTGCATCTATTGAGATAATCATGTGATTCTTATCTTTAAGCTTGTTAAATTATGGTTATTGATTTTTGTATCTTGAACCACCCTTGTATCCCTGGAATGAATCTGACTTGATCATGGTGCACTATCTTTTTGATATGTTTTTGTATGTGATTTGCTAGAATTTTATTAAGAATTTTTGCATCTATGTTCATCAGGGATATTGGTCTGAAGTTTTCTTGATGTGTCTTTTGCTTTAGTATCAGGGTGATACTAGCCTCATAGAATGAGTTTGGAAGGGTTACCTCCTTATCTATTTCATGGAATAATTTGAGGAGTATTTGTATTAATTCTTCTTTGTAGGTCTTGTGAAACTCAGTTGAGAATCCATCTGGTCCTGGACTTTTCTTGGTTGGTAGGCTTTTTTTTTTTTTTTTTTTAATTGTTGATGGACCTTTTATTTTATTTATTTATTTTTATCTGGTGTTGAGGATTGAACCTCATGTCTCATGCATGCTAGGCAAGTGCTCTACCACTAAGCCACAACCCCATCCCCGGTTGGTAGGCTTTTGATGGTATCTTCTATTTCATTGCTTGAAATTGATCTGTTTAAATTGTGTATGTCCTTCCAATTTAGTTTGGGAAGATCATGTGTCCCTAGCAATTTGTCAATGTCTTTGAGATTTTCTATTTTATTGGAGTATAAGATTTCAAAATAGTTTCTCATTTTCTGTATTTCAATAGTATCTGTTGTGATATTTCCTTTTTCATTACGAATTTTAGTAATTTGAGTTTTCTCTTTCTCTTTGTTAGCTTGACTAAGGGTTTATCAATTTTATTTATGTTTTCAAAGAACCCACTTTTTGGTTCATTAATTTTGGGGATTTTTTCTTTTGTTTCAATTTCATTGGTTTTCAGCTCTGATTTTAATTATTTCTTCTACTGCTTTTGGTATTGATTTGTTCTTCTTTTTCTAGGGCTTTGAGATGTAATGTTAGGTTATTTATTTGTCGACTTTCTGTTCTTTTAATGAATGAGCTCAATGTAATGAAATTTCCTCTAGCACTGCCTTCATAGTGTCCCAGAGATTTTGATATGTTTTGTCACCATTCTCATTTTTTAAAAATTTCATTTTTTTAAGTTGTAGATGGATGCAATATCTTTATTTCATTCATTTATTTATTTATTTTTATGTGGTGCTAAGGATCGAACCCAGTGACTCACGCATGTGAGGCAAGCGCTCTACCACTGAGCTATAGCCCCAGCCCTCACTATTCTCATTTACCTTTAAGTATTTTTAAATTTCATTCCTGATTTCTTCTGCTATCCATTGGTCCTTCAGTAGCGTATTATTTAGTCTCCAGGTGTTAGAGTAGCTTCTTCTTTTTGTTTTTTAATCATTGATTTCTAATTTCATTCCACTAAGATCTGATAAAATAAAGGGTATTATCTCTATTTTTTTTTTTTGCATTTGCTGAGAGTTTCATTGTGGCCTAAGTTATGATCAGATTTAGAGAAAGATCTATGTGATGGTAAGAAGAAAGTATATTGTCATTGATGGATGAAATATTTTATATATATATATATATATAAAATATATATATATATATATATGTTAAGTATTATATATGTTAAGTATAAATTATTAATTGTGTTTTTTAGTTCTTTATTTAGTTTTTGTTTGGAGGATCCACCCAGTGCTGAGAGAGTTGTTTTACAATCACCTAGTATAATTGCATTGTTGTCTATTTGGTTCTTGAAATGAGAAGGGTTTGTTTGATGTACATAGATGCTCCATTGTTTGGTGCATAAATATTTATGATTGTTTTGTCTTGTTGATGTATAATTTCTTTAAGCAATATACAATGTCTTTGTTTGTTCCTTCTGATTAACTTTGGCTTGAGGTCCACTTTATTTGATATGTGGATATAGACCCTAGCTTGTTTACAAATCCATGTGAATGAT
>PVHX01021540.1:0-11051 GCA_004024805.1 Geosciurus inauris
AAGATTGTACAGAGTTGTTTTCCAATGTCCCACTTCGATTATACTCCCAGAGGCTCGCAGTAGCTGTCTCCAATCTCCTGTTGTCTGTGTCCCCGTGGAAGTTCCTTTTAGCAGATCTGCTCCCTCCACTGCTTTGTTTGCCCTGCACTCTGGAGCAGAACTGGTGCGGTCCCAATCTTCCTTTGTAGCGCTGCCTTCGTGGGCGCGCTCTCCAGTGGGTGATGGCTGGGGTCGTGGGACCACGCGAGCTTGCTTAGATCCTGTGTGGTTGATTGGGTTTTGGATCCAATTTTCTCGAGTAGACGCAGTTCCTGCCCGCGGTGAGTTCTGCGGAGCCGCGGGGGTTGCACTGCCCCGCGGCCGCTTGCGGTCGCTGCTGCTGGAGACGCGCTCTGGCGAAGACCGCTTGCACTGCTTCCACACGAAAGTGAAATTTTCTGTGATGATGACTGTAATTTACTGCCGAAAAGTTGGGTGGAAGAAATTTTTGTCGCAAAATTTTGATCTGTAGTTTGGTGAGACTGGATGGTGCCTCTCTCTACGCCGCCATCTTGCCCCGCCTCTACTTGTCCTGGCTTTGAACTTGTGATCCTTCTCCCTCAGTGTCCTGAGCCACTGGGATTATAGGCATGTGCCATGATGCCCAGCCTTAAATTTATCAATTTTACTTAAACATTTATCTTCCATTTCTTTAGGAACTGGCATTATCCATGGTATAAATGAAGATAAACACTATTGTGGCATTTCAAGTTTTCCTTAGCATAATGATGCTCTTACAGGAGGTGAAAGAGTTCAGATTAGAATGAGTTATGCTTATTTACTGTCCACCAAGGATCTTTTGAGCTTGCTTTTCTCATGTACCCTGGGAAGAAAGCTATTATTGGCTCAGATTGCATTTACGGGTGCACAGAATAGGCTTATCGTAATTGAGAATCAACCTACTCAACTCAGAGGCTGATATTTTGTCAATAAAAGCCTCTTGATACTGTCAACTCCTATACTTTGTCTGGCTGCCATATAGTCTCCAACTGTGGCACCTCTATTTCCTCTACTCTGTCTCTTCAGGTCAAGGAACAGGAATCCAGAATATCCATGGGAAAATACTGATTCCCACATAAGAGATGGAAGTCTTTTATCAGGGGACTGCACTATTACTTATTCTGGAAATCTTTTTTCCATAAATGGCTCCAAGAAGGCAGAAGGCAATTGACCAGCAGAAATGCAGGGGCTTCTGTGCCCCCGGGTGGCCACTCTGTTATGGGAAGCAGGTTACAGCCCACCCCACGTCTGGCACAGAGAGAGAGTCTATTGATGCGCCAAGGCCTATGTCGTCATTCTGACTTCCTAGCACTGGGACTAGTCTTTGAGGATGCCAAATTACATGGCCAAGTGGGGTATCTAACTGGGGGAAACTGAAAAAGCGAACTAGTTAAGATAGCCAAAAGGAGCAGAAGGATGGGCAGTAACATTTCCCTTGGGGTCAGTATCAGCTCCCTGAAGGAGGAGGGAGAAGAGAGCAGAGGAAAATGTTTTGGGGCACATTTGTGTTAATTCTAATTTTCTGACTCTTTGGCTTCCTTGTGGTTAAGAAGCCTCTGCACTTCTGCATCATTAGTTTAACATTAGTATTCAATCTACCATCTGTTCTGGGGCCTCTGTGCCACTAAAACAACTAAACTATAGCCAAATTATAAAGAGCAATGCCATCAAATACCTTTTTTTTTTTTTTTTTTTTTAAACTGGGGTTGCTTTACTAGTGAGTTACATCCCCAGTCTTTTATTTTTTATTTTGAGAAGGAGTCTCTCTAAGTTGCTTAGGGTCTTGCTAAATTGCGAGGCTGACCTTGAACTTGCTTGCGATCCTCCTGCCTCAGGTTCTTTTTAGAGTAGCATAGCTCACGTTGGGTTTGTGTCTGGGCTAGTGACCTGGAGTAACTTCCCTAGCTCCTCTAAGCCCTACTTTCCCTGTTGGTGGAATAGTTTTAGTATAAGCATCTACTAAAGGATTGAAGTAAAATGCTACAGTGCATGTAAACTGTTTAATATGGTTTCTTGTCTGTTAATGCTAGCAGGTAGGGTTTCTGTTATTAATAATCATAATGCAAATAGCAGCACCATTATCCTTACTGAGACTGACACATGATGAACAAGATGAAGAGGAATAAGTTCATGGGTGTCTCAAATAGGGCAAGCACAGAAAAGGATGTTGGGGGATGTTGAGGGACTCTGACCCCCAGTAACTGATAGGGAGTATAATTTGCAATTGGAATTAGAAGCAGCAAGGTGACTGCTGCTGAGAGAGAGCTACGGGGTGTGTGTCCTCTCTTCTGGAAACCCTGTGATATAATTGGAGAGCAAACTACCTGCTGTTAAAAGAGGAAAACAAATTAGTGTACAGAAGAGGCAAAAATTTCAACATTACAATTACTTCTGATAATACTATGTATTCACATTTTCTGTCCTAGCTTATAATTAAGACATTTTTGAGGTAAAAAATGAGACCTTGATATATCTGATCTCTTCTCCCCCACAGTTACCTCTGAACAGTGCCAATGAGATTTATGAGCTACATGTAACTGGACGTGCCCAGGATGAGATTTTATTCTCTGATGGTACACGTTTATCGTTTGAAACCAAGAGAATGTCTGTCTTTATTCAAACAGACAAGATGCTCTACAAGCCAAAGCAAGAAGTGAAGTTTCGTGTTGTTACGCTCTTCTCAGATTTCAAGCCTTATAAAACTTCTTTAAACATTCTAATTAAGGTAAGTGGAAAACAGAAGTAAAGCAAAGAGTTCAAACCATCTTACTGAAGCTCTCTTGGAAGTTCTGTTCATGTTCAGCAATGACTTTAGATTTGGTAAATGACTTTTTGTGGTGCTGAGGATGGAACCCAGGGCCTTGAGCATGCTAGGCAAACGCTCTACCACTGAGCTACATCCCCAGCCAGTTCTGCTCATGCGACTGACACTGTAATATCTTAGAATTTCACCTAAGATAAACTATGTTCTCAGTATGTTCCTTTGTCTAGGAAGGGAGGTGGTAGAGGCCTGGGTTCAGAGCTCAGGCTTCAAAGTGAGGCTGTTCAGGTTCGAGTCCTGGCATCTTCATTGATTTCTTCATTTACTGGACCTCTGTATTCCAGGCACTAACACAGGGAAGTGAAGAGAACAGATCAAGTCCCTCCTCATATCAAATTTATTATTGATATCATATCAAGTTTATGGGCAGTGAAGAAACAGTAAAGAGCATATACATATGCTATTTATATATATGTATTATATACATACATACACATATGTAAGTATGTATGCTATTTATATATAATATATACATATATGTGTGTGTATATATGTACACACACACATATATGAACAGGTATGTAGGTATTCCTGTGTGTGTGTTTGGGATAGAGGGGAGCAAGTTTGTGTTTGCTATTTTCCATAAGGTTATCAGGAGAAACTGTTTGAGCAGAGGAAATAAAAGGAAAACAATGAGCCCATACAAAGGAAATAAAAGAATGAGCACATACAAAATGAGGAAACAACATGTGCAAAGGCCCTAAAGTGGAGCTTATTTGGCACATTGAAAGAACTACTAGCTGGTAATACACTGGAGCCCAGGGAGTGAGGGGACAAGTATTAGGAGATGAGATCAGACACAATTACTGGGTTGGGAGTTGGGCCCACATGAGATGTTTTTGGCTACTATTATGAACTTTGGATTTTACACTGAGTGAAATGAGAATTCACTGCAAAATTCAAGGAGAGGCATGACATGATCTGGCTTAATGTCTTAAAAGGATCGCCATCAACTCTAAAAGAATAGATGTTAGCTGTGTGACCTTGAGAAAATTAACTTCTCTGAGCCTTAGCTTCCCTGTGTGTAAAATGTGTAGTAATAATAATAACTCACAATGTTTTTGGGAGGATTAAATGAGATAATTTGAGTGAACCATTTAGAACTGTGCCTTAGGCATAGTACATGCTCACCAGTGATTAGCTATTATTATTATAAGAACCCTTTTTGAGAGGAATTCATTTGGCATCTGCTGCTTGAATGCTCTAATATCTGGAGGCAGCTGGCTAGCAGATTGGGTGTTTCCCTGTGAGAGTCAAGCCGAGGTCCAACTGGGCCTGGTTTTCTGTAGTTAAGTGGAGGAGCACATTAGACATTTGGTCGTCATATGAACAGGTCATTCAGTTGGCCCGGGATGCTCCTGATTTTAAAATGGCAAGTCAGTGGTTTTGGGAATCCCTCAGTCCCTCAGTGACATTGATCATTTTAAATGTTGTAATAAGTAACAGTGTGGAAGGTAAACTTAGGCTTTTTAGTTTGTATTTTCCTATTCTTCTTAGTTTCTTCTTCTTTTTTTAAATTTTGTTTTAGTTGTCAATGGACCTTTATTTTATTCATTTATTTATATGTGGTGCTGAGAATCAAATCCAGTGCCTCACGCATGCTAGGCAAGCACTCTACCACTGAGCTACAATCCTAGCTCAAGTTTCTTCTTTTTTATAAATTAAAACAACAACAACAAACAACCCAAAGAGCAAGCACATAAAATTCAAGCCGAGATGTCTATAGCAAATATGTTGGTTGTCATGGTGCTCAACGCATATTTCTTGAACTGAACTAGTATTATTTTTGAGTTTGCACCTCTGTGAATTTCTGCCTTTGCTAGGTCTGGAAATGTCCATAAAGCAGGTTGATACTGTGAACAGCATTTCTAAGTTCATGGGGCTCTGAGCAGGGTTGAACTGACTCCATTCATGACCATTAATGACCATCTGTCATTATTCACATACCCTGAGAATTACTATTGATGTAAAATAGATGGCTTAGAGGTAAATGTTACCTCTCTCTGGCTGTTTTCAGCCAGTCCTTCCATCTACCTCAGGCAGAAAACAGACAGCACTAGAGGAACAGCTTGTTCTAGGCCTTAAATCAGAACTAACACTGCTAATTCTGGACAGCTGGCCTCTTTTTCATTTTCTCCTTCCTTCCTTTCCTTTTTATTTTATTTTATTATTTTGAAAAAAATTTTTTTTTTTAGTTGTTGATGGACTTTTATTAATTTATTTATATGTGGTGCTGAGGTTCGAACCCAGTGCCCCACACATGCAAGGCAAGTGCTCTACCACTGAGCCACAATCCCAGCCCCTCCTTTTTATTTTTATTTTTTGTGGTACTGGGGAATGGACTTGGGGCCTCACACATGTTCGGCAATCGCTCTGCCTTTGAACTACATCCCCAGTCCTGGCCTCTGCATTTTTTATAGTTCTGCCTCTCCACTCTAGTATCTGTCTTTGAACCTTAGATTTGTTGATTTTTTGGATTCTTCTGTTCAGTTTTGGACTTGGCCTCTCACATTTGGCTTTCCCAGAAGGGCTTAGAGAGACCTCCCTCTGTTAGCTTTGTTAGCTCTATGATCTGTCCCCCTAAAAGCTTGTGTGTTAGGTAATGGGGCAGTGTTCAAAGGTGAAATGGTTAAATTATGACTTCATCCATGAATTTTGATGGATTAGTAATTTAAATGGACTACTTGGTGGTAACAATAAGCATGGTGGGAGGAAGTAGGTCACTGGGGGAGTGCCCTTGGGGTTACATCTTGTCCCTGGCACCTCACTCTCTCCCTCTGTGCTTCCTGGCTGTTATGAGCTGAGCGCTTTCCTCTGGCTTGCCCTTCTGCCATGATGTTCTGCTTCATGTCAGTCACAGAGCTATGGAGTTGGCTGACCATGGACTGAACCTCTGAAACTGTGAGCCCAAATAAATTTTTTGTCCTCTAAGTTGTTCTTGTCAGGTGTTTTGGTCACAGTGACAAAAAGCTGACTAACATACTCTAGTTCTAAGGGATCCTACTGGCCTGGCCAATGTGTGGCCCTTTTGCCCAGGGGACAGGAATTTAGGCTGAAATGCAGTGTTTGGGGTCAGTTCTTGAGGGGTGGCCACACTCCCCTCTGTACCTGGGGAGCAAGATTTGGTAAGGACTCAGGTCTAGCTGTCTCTGTCTTGTAACTTGCAGAGGCCAGGTTGGGCACTGATGCATATGCCCACACTGTTGTATTCCTTCAGCTGAAAACAGTCATTTGGGACAGTACCTTGTGATGTTTTCTGTATTTTTTTAGTGTGGAATAATTGGTTTCTGGGCAAAAATTCCAAGAAAAGAGTTGGAATTAGTGAAACTAAGCCCCTAACTAGGTTGGTTATTATACTCCTAGCAATACCACCTGCAGGCTGATGTGCAGAAACAGCTTTTCAAATCAGCAGGCTGACTTTTTGGCAATTATTTTACTCAGCCAAGAATGGCTGTAAGACATAACTTAGATATTGACCATCACTGTATAACTGTATATTCAGAGACCTTTAGGGTTTTTTTTTCGTGGAGATTGCTGATGCTATTCATTCATTTTGCCTGCCCCAATCATTGGCTTCAGGAAGGAAAGGGCCTTCAGAGGCCTTTTGAAAATGGATGACATGCCTTAACTTGACCCTCCTCTGTCAGTTTGGCCTAATGTTATGGACATAAGAGCCTCTGATACTGTGAACAGCTGGCATGGCTGGTTTCTACCCTGACCCTCTCTTTAAGAAGTTGTTGTTCCTGGTATAGGAGAATGACCTTGTGTGGGAACAGGTATATTGGCTGGGAGCGGGGGTATGCCCTCTGACTGTGCCCTGACACTCTGCAGCAGCTATGGCAACCTCAGAAGTGTAGCTCTGGTCAAGTGAGGGGGCCCATCAAATCCTGAGTGATTTGACTTCTCTGATTTTACATGCCAAACAGACACATACCTTGCATATAGCCCAGCATTTCAGAAGCAGTCTTTGCATACACCTTCCCCAGTCAAGGAATTTACTGCTTGAGACAGTCTGGTATAGGCAGCGAGTGATGTGCTGTGCTGAGGCATCTGATGGAGATCCAAAGCCATCCAGAGGTGACTCGAAGGGCATGAGGGCCACCATTCCAGTGTCTCTGGCACACAGCTGTTGTGGCTATGATGGGGGCACTGTTCAACTGTAAGTGGCCTCCTGTGTGAGTATAGCAGGAGCTGACCATGCATAAATGCAGGCTCTGCTGTGATGGTGCCATGCATGGCCTGTTCAAATCCCAGTGTTTGGTAAAGATTTCTGGTGGTTCTGTATTTCCTGTGTCTTCCTTATTGGTGACATTTAGATCTAGGTCCAAGATGGGCTTGGGAAACTAGAGGGATTATCTCATGCACCCCTCAGCGAGGTCTTCCAGGTGCAAAGTCACCAAAGATGTCAGTTCACAATGTCCTCTGTTTAGAGGGACATGACACCTTCACCATAATAAGACATTGGCAGAATATGGGTGTTCCCTTTTCCTACACTTTAGGTAATGTTGAGAATTATTGTTGATTTTTAAAGTCTTTGTCAGTCTGTGAGAAGAAGAACAGTACTTTATTGTTTTCAGTTTCACTCCCTTAATTACTAGACAGAACATATTTATTAGCTATTTATATGTCTTCCTGAGCCGTTAAACTGCACAGCTTTCCCATGCTTCATGCTGCAGCAGGCCTAGTAAAGCCAGCTGCTAGTTACAATACCTGTCTCAGGAGTTGGCCAAGGGTACAGTGACCTGCTTCTTCTTGATCTGCCTTTGGTCACTGGTTTTAACAATTAGTTTCTAGCTTATTGCTTGATTCTCAATTAATTAAACTACTACCTACTCAGTTCTCAGCACTGTTCTTACTCTAACTTTCATCTTCTTCCTCTGGCAGAGTGGTTTCTTCTGGTTTCTAATAAGAGAGCCAACTCACTAATTTTAGTCAAAGAAAAGAGAATAAGAATCAAAGAAAATATTTGCTCCCTGCTCTCAGGAGTTCAAATCTAGTTGGGAACAAAAACATTCTTTTGGAAAACAAAATATATGCAATAAACATTTTTTACTGCCTTTAGCAATAAGATACACTCAAGAGGAGTAAACTCCAGATGTCCTGGGGGATCAGCGTGCCCAAGCAGTCATTTGTGCTTGTTGGAGGCATGTATGAAGGGTAAGAAGCTGGAGCTCATTTTACTAGTGATCAAAGAAGGAAGAGCATTCTGGACTGGGGTTGTAGCTCAGTGGTAAAGTGCTTGCCTAGCATGGGTGAGGCCCTAGGTTCGATTCTCAGCACCACATAAAAACAAATCAATAAAATAAAGGTTAAATTAAAAACAAAATAAAACAGAACAAAACAAAACAAAAATGGAAGAGCATTCCATGTAGCAATTGCAGACGTCTAGATGTGTGGATTTCCCAGGTGAACTGCAAACAGATCTGTATGTTTGGAAGAAGATGAGTGTAGAAATGTAGATGGGGACAGATTGTGAAGGGCCTGGTAAACTATGCAAAAGAGCATAGAGTCCATTCTGTAGGCTAAATCCATCAGTATCCACTGTTCTATTATTATGATCATTCCAGTGTTTTCTCATTGTTTGCTACATGCCAAGAACCATGCTCAGCATTTCAACCATGTGCTTCATTCTCAGATCTTTGTTTCAGATGGATCACACTACGTAGTGGGGAAGATGTATCAGAGTGGGCAAGACTGGAGGGAGGAGATTAGTTGCAGTAGTTAGAAAGTAGAATATGGTGGCAGACTCTGAGGATGAGGATGAAAAGTAGACAAATGAGGGAGGGAGGGAGGGAGGGAGGGAGAGAGAGAGAGAGAGAGAGAGAGAGAGAGAGAGGGAGGGAGGGAGAGGAAGCAAGGGAGAGGGAATGAGACAGAGTTGATGGGGCTGGGAATGTGAGAGGAACCTGGGGTGGCTGCTGGAGTGCCTGGATGAATATTGCATGGAGAGAGTACTGTTTGAGAGATTATAGGAAGACTCAAGTGATTTTCATCTGTGTCCTTGGTTAAACATCTCTCTGATATGCTTTGGTTGAGTTGAAAGAGACCTGGGTTGGAATTCTCAATTCCATCATGTATTGGTGTTAGAATATTGGGCCATGCCAACCACTTACAGCTGAGTGCTTATCGAACCTTTCCAGGCATCAGTTTTCTCAACTATAAGGTGAGGACAATGCAGTCTTACAGAATTAGAATAATTAGAGACAAGGCAGAGTGCCTGACATGGTGGGACTCTAATAATTGGGGCCTGTTATTTCTACAGTAGAATTTTCTTCAGACACCCCCTTAAGTTGATGATGTACATGTTGTAGAAGGAAAGATGGTGCCAGGAATTAAAAGTTGGACCAGAATCATTATGTTCTTGGTGGAAAACATAAGAAAATAAATTTTGATTTGTTTTCATTAGTGGTATGGACCTGACATATCCAAAACCTATCTTAGTGTCTTATTTTGAGGATGTTCTGGATGTGTCTGTGTTGAAAACATCATTCTTAACCTAATACGATATACATGTATAGGGTTAGTCTTTATTTAGTTAACGTGTGGTTTTTGTCCTAGGACCCCAAATCCAATTTGATCCAACAGTGGTTGTCACAACAAAGTGAGCTTGGAGTCATTTCTCAAACTTTTCAATTATCTTCACATCCAATACTTGGTGACTGGTCCATTCAAGTTCAAGTGAATGTAAGTATAAATGTGTTTTGGGGGGATATTAAAATGATTTAAATCATTTAGGTGGGAAAGTATCTCCAAAGTTGCTTATTTAACAAATAGAAAAAAATCAATATGAACATCTAGACAATTTAAGTGATTTATTTTTAATTTACTATATTTATCAGTGGGTTAGCCATCATTACAACATTTTAATCATTGTTATCTTTTTCTGTAATAAAATGTTTGAAAGCTAAAACCTTTTAGCATTTGGGTATAAAACTGATTGTTTGCTTACTTATTACATGCACTGAATATTTTAAAACTACTACATAGCTATTTACTTGGCAAATTTTATGTCTCCAAACAATTCCTGGTGAGTGATTGGACTAACCTTTGTCTTTGTTTTAAGGAATAATGACTTTAAGCAGTCACACTGACCTCTGTTTCTTAATCCTTCTCTTTCCCCAGTGCCTTCACCTATTTCCTTTATTTGCCACCAACTTGTGTAGCTCTGAGATCTAATAGGGAAGGGGCATTAAAATGTCTCCATCACTCTGTGTCAGGTTTCCTCCTGTGTATCACTGAATGATACTTGAAGATCCATTCAGTATTTCCTCATTTTTCTTTGGAATTAAAAAATATGTTTATGAATAAGAGCTGTAAACAATAGTTCCGTTAGTATAGGGCTTCTAACTATTGATGTTTGGACAAAAATTCTTGTGGGCACCGTCCTGTGAACTGCAGGACTTTTAGATGCATCTGTGGCCTTTACCTTCTGGATGCCAGTAGCAGCTTCCCTTTCCTCTAAGATGTGAAACAAAAATATCTCTAGTCATTGCCAAACTTCTCTATGGGGGAAATACCCTCCTCCTATACCGCTGAGAGCTACTGTATTAGAAAGAGTAATCATTCACTAGCCTAAGATCTGAGATAAGATAAGAATACCCAGTATTTAGAAGGTGCCCCACTTTTAGGTATCATTATTATTTGGTGTTAGGCATGGAACCTGGGGTCTCATACATGCTAGGCAAGCGCATTACAACTGAGTTACAGCCTCAGGCATGTCCCACTTTTCATTTGCATTATCACAATAGTTAATAATTCTAAAAACAGATTTTATTAAATTCAATTTCTAGATGAGGAAAATGAAGTTTGGAGAAGGTTAGCAATTTGCCAGGAAGCTTGGAGCCAAAATCCTGTGCTCCAAAGTGACCCATAATTCCATAACTGCAACACTATGGTAAAAATAACCTTGAATCTGGGCCCTTGTTAGAATATGTAAGATGTAGTACACCTTTATTCACCTTCAAAGCGGTATCTTTTAGATGAGTTTAAAAGAAAAATTATAAATTATTAGTTTGCACATGAAATTGTCCTTTTTTAGGTCAAAAGTACCTAATCTCAGCAATTTTATATGGTTCAACCTAACAGATAACCTTCCTCCAGGCAAACTTGTTATTGATAAAAGGAACCTCAGCAAACAAATGGAAATACATGATTTTTATCATGTCTTAGAATTGTGATTCTATTTTTAGGA
>PVHX01021540.1:11151-29618 GCA_004024805.1 Geosciurus inauris
GACAAATGCTGTGTGACATTTAAAGTTGTCAAAATCATGGAAGCAGAAAGTAGAATAGTGGTTTCCAGGGGAGGGGTGAAGTGGCAAATGGGGGATTGTTTCATGGTAGAGTTTCAGTTTCTTAAGATGCAAAGGTTTTGGGGATTTGCTGCACAATGTGAACATACTTAACAGTACTGAACAGTACACTTAAAAATGACTAAGACGGGAAATTTTATGCTATGTATAATTTACCATAATTAAAAATAAAAAATTAGAAATAATGGGATGCAAGTTGGTCATTAAGTGTATAGTTGATAAATATTTATTTTTCTATATACTATGTATATTTTATAACATTATATATGTTTTTCTTTATGCCAAATAAAGAAAATATATTATCAGTTTTTCTTTATGTGAAAACCAGGTGATATGTAAAATGAGATGCATGAGGTTACAGCTTGCTTGATGCACTGTGGTTTGGAGTCTTGTGTAGGGGACTCAATTGTGGGAACTGACCTATATGAAAGAGGACGGTGGTAGGGTCATAATAGGACTGCTTTTTTCCTTTCCCTCTCACTATGAACATTTAAAAACTTTATTTCTTTTTGCCTTATTTTTATTGGTACATTATAACTATAATTATACATAATAGTGGGATTGTTACATATTCATTTGTGCACACAGTATAATAACATAATTTGGCCAATATCATTCCCCAGTATTTCCTCTTTCCCTCTTCTCCTCCCTCCCGCTTGTTCACTTCCTCTACTCTATTGATCTCCCTTCTATTTTCATGCTGTGCCCCACCTTTCTTTTCCTTTTTCTTCTCTCATTTTCACATAAGAGAAAACATATAACCCTTGACTTTCAGAGTTTGGCTTATTTTGCTCAACATAATGTTCTCAAGACAATCTATTTTCCTGCAAATGACATAATTCCATTCTTTCTGGCTGGATAAAACTCTTTTGTGTATATATTCCGTATTTTCTTTATTCCATAATGGGGCTTTTGATATTTCCTTGATAGCCAGCCTTAATCATTGTGGATGTTTCCATGATGTGTTTACCAATTTTATCCTTTTTAATTTAGCAGAAGTTCTACTGAGCGCATGATATGGTTTTAAAGAATATTGGAGGCAATGTTATAAAAAGTTTCAAACTTGTATAGAAAAATGTTATGGGTAGCAATTCAAAGCATGATTGTAGGATTAGCATCTGAGGTTTTAGCTTATTTTACTTATTTATAACATAGTTTAGTAATAACCAAAAAATTTTAGACAAATACAAAATTAGAGAATACATGGGGGCACCATTTCATAGTGAGAGAAGGGCTGTTCTTCAAGAGTTGCTTACAATGTAAGTACTGGGCTTTCACTCTTTGGTTTTATCAGCTAGTTATCTCTGTAATGTCATGTAATTATAATGAATTTTGAGAAGGTTGGCCAGGCACAGCATGAGGTATTTTAGATATGTTCTTACATTTATTCTGCATACTGTATAATCCCATGAGGTGGGCATGACTATGCCCGTTTTATGATGAGAATACCCTGGCCCAGCCACATAGAGGAACTTCTCAGGTACATTCAGCTAGTAAGCAGGAGTTGTTTGACTTCTCATTTGATCTTTAGTTCAGTTTAGAGTAAATGGCTGCTTTATATTCATTTTATTGCTTGAAGATTCTCAAGTTCTCTATATTAGAGCAATAAACTTAATAATGTCAATAAATCTACAGATATATAGTGTATTCCGTAGACTCAGTTCTTTTCTTAAACTGAGGAATGAAATTCTTTAATTTTTTCCCCCACATGCTAAAAGCAGAAGACCAAGTATTCTCTTCTTTTTTAGCTGCCTAAAGCTGAGGAGCACACTTGGCCTGTGGAGAGGTTGTGGTATGACGTGAGCATGGGGGGCAGATGCAAAGTGGGGAAGCATGGAGATAGGACACTTGAGCTTGTAGAGAATGAGGAAAGCATAGGCATTTGTGAGACTAAGAGGAGAGGGAAGGATTCGTGTAGCAGCAGGGAAAATGGAAGAGTACCTGTGTCTCTGGGAATTTGGGAGAAATTTGGTGTTACTGAAGCATGTGGAGAATGATGGAAATTGGAGATGAAGAAGCATACTGTAAATTTTAAGGAGTTAGGATTTTATTTTCAGTTCTCCATCAATCAGTTGTTTGTCCATCCATCCATCCATCCATCTATCCGTCCAGTGTGTGTTGAGGGCTTACAGTGCTATGATGAATACAAGAAAGCTAAACATGTGATATCTACTTTCAAGTATCATAGCTGTGGTGATATGAATAATATCATTAAATGTCATAAAGGAGAACACAAGGTACAATAATAGCAGAAGATTCTGTAAGATGTTTGGGCTACCTTGGTGTTAAAGAGTGTTTATTATAAAGATGAGTGCCAGTGCTTTTGGGGCTAGCTGTATCCCTGTCTTATGATCTACTTCCTTCTGCTTTCACTTTTCTGCCAGTCTTTGAGATGTTCTCAACTAGATATGAATGGGGCTGGTTACACTGGCCCAGTGCCCCACAAGCAAAGCCTTTTCTTGAATGGTTGGCTGCCTCCCAATGGGCTGCTCTTGGGTCAGTGTGTCCTTTGCTGGGCCATTCAGAAACCACCTCTGCACAGTGATCAGCAAGGGCAGTTTTGGCTGAGTGAAAGGTCTTAAGTGATTAATTTGTTCAACTTATTGAACAAATTAATTTGTTCAGTTTCCTCTGGACAGAATAAGGACCAGAGGAAAGAAGGGTAAGAGAGTGGAAGAAATTTGTGGGAGAGATCTTTCTGTTGAAAAGTCAACAGAATTTCTTATATAGCGGTTATGGACTTTACCTGTCATATGGCTTTGGTAGGGGGAAAAATGCTTTAAAGGAAATTTAGTTGCTTAAAAAATTTAAAATATATTCACAAGATCTGGCCCTTGCCCACCTCTTTGGTCTTAACTGCCACTTTACCTTTGAGCTCTGTTCTTTAGAACATTATATCCTTTACATCTCTTAAACTCACCAGTCTGTCTCATCCTATAGCTTTTCCTCATGCCATTCCCTCTGCCTGGGATGCTGTTTTTTTTCTCTTGGTATTCTAGCTACTTGCTTTTACGGGCATTCTCTAATGTGGCCAAACCCCTTCAAATATTCCCCTAGCATTCTGTGCCTCTCTCACTGCATTCATGTCCTTTTAATTGGCCGTCCCTAATAGACTGTGCTCTTCATAAGGGTAGCAGCTGTTGTTCACCCTTCCATCCCTGGAAACTGGCACAGTTGATTGCATGTAAGTAGCAGTCAACAGTTATTAAATGTCATGAACTAAATATAGTTCCCCCTTTCCACATTTTATTAAATATCTTTGTCCTTTCGAAAACAAGCATATTGATCAGGTACTTCTTATTGTTGATGAAATGTTAACTTGTGTCCCACAACTATGAAAAAAAACAAGCCACCCTTTAAAAAACTTTTTAATGGCCACCAGGGGTCAGTACAGTCAAATAAATGTTTGGAAATGCCACCCAGTCCCGCCTCCTTCTCTGGTTTTTGTCTTCTGAGCATCACTAAAGGACTATATATTGCTTATTATCAGCTTTTCTTTTTACCGGTGAACAATGACTGTGGAGGAAATATATTTATTATTCAATATTTATTATTCAATTATGATTCAACCATCATAAATTATGTTTTTATTTTCCTGAGGCAGTGACCATTCTCATTATAAAACTCAGGGAGGGGAAACTTATTTTTAGTACAGTATCTTGAAATCCCATTTGTCTGTAGAAAAGGTATGGAATGATGTTATCATCCCCACTGAAGGCCAACACATTAAAAATACAGGACTAATCAGAGAGGTGATTCGTAGTGATTGTGTGGATAATTAGAAAGTGGCTTTCTTTAAATATACTTTCTTCTAGGTCAGGAAGATGTCCTTTAGTGAAACACATTTGATAGACTCCATGGCTTTAATCCAATTGTAACAAGTTAATTTGTGGAAGATTAAGATAATGTGTCATTTACTTTACTTTTAATCTTTCTGGAATAACTTAAATTGCATTTGACCTTCATGTATTGCTTTCACCTTCAGGATTTTTAATGATGAATAATGAAATGATGAATACTTTTTTGATCTAGGTTTTTATTCTCTATTTCTATGTCCTTCAGTGTGTTGTATACTATGGTAGGACACAGAAAGTTTATATATTCATGAACCTATGATTTTTTTCCAGTGCCATTTTAATGGGAGAGCAACTCTTTTTTTTTTAAATATTTGTTTTAGTTGTAGATGAACACAGTACCTTTATTTATTTATTTTATGTGGTGCGGAGGATCGAACCCAGTGCCTCACACATGTGAGGCAAGTGCTCTGCCACTGAGTTACAACCCCAGCCCCCTGGAGAGCAGCTCTTGATTATTATTTTAAAGCCCTTTTAAAATTAGTAAAACTTAGTAAGAACACTGACTCATTTTGGAGTTACTCATGCATATGCTTAATTTGCATACTTGCATCTAATGTGCAGTTTTTCTAAACTTTGGGGACTAGACTTCTCTTCAGAAGAATTTCATCTCTTCTGCCTCTCCCACACTTTGATTGCTCAGCTCTCTTCCGTCATTTCTTCCTCAGCTTCCTTAAACATCAAGCCTCCCCTCAGAGAGAAGAGGTTTATTTTTAGCTGTGATATCTCTGCACAGAAGCATGTTTTAAAGGGCTGTCATACTTTAGCTACATTCTGGGTTAAGTGGGGAAATGTGTTTTGATTTGAATTAACATGCAGATACACCATGGGAAGATAACTTATTTTGAAAGTTAGACCTTGCTTGTACTTTTATATTTTGCAGTGCTTCTGCAAAATATAAAAGTGCATTTTATCTTTTTAGTGGTATTGATGCCTCTCCCAAAGAGTTGCAGTTTTCCTGTTTTTTTTTTAAGCTGCAATAAAATACGTACAACATAAAATTCATCATCTTAACCATTTTCAAGTGTGTAGCTCAGTGGAATTAAGCACATTCATATTATTGTGCAACCATTACCACCATCCATCTCCAGAGCTCTTTTCTCATGCAAATATGAAACTCTTTACCTATTAGACAGTCACTCCAAATGTCCCTCTTCATTCTGCCGCTGGCCAATCACCTTTCTGCTTTCTGTCTCTGATTTTGACAAACTCTAAGTTCCTTGTATTAAGGAAATTCTATTTGTTTTTTTTGGACTACATTTTGAGAAGTACTGAAAATGCCCATAGTGAGGCATCTTTAGTATTTATTCCATTGAGGGACATTGTTGTGTAATGGATACTGGATGGAACTGGGAACAGGTTATCTGATTTATTCTTTGAATTCCCTAGTGGTGACATTCTCAGCTATTTACTTTACCTCTCTAGGTGACTAGCTCAGTAGATCTCCCTGGCACCTTAGACATACTAAATCAAAATTTTTGGGACAATCTGTATTTTTACAGTAACTTCTCTGCTGCTTCTGATGCACAGCCAGCTTGGAAACTATTTAGCTCCATAATCTTGTAGTCTCTTCTAGCTGTCACTGAAGTTTCTTAGCCTTTGTCCTAATCTTTAATGTTGGGAATGGGAGACAAGAAATAAAATGCAGAAAACTCAAACAGATTCAAAGCTTGAAATCTCTCTTTTGGGGGACTGTATAATAAATCATGGGTGCCAAATTATTTGTAATTCAGAAACAGTTTGCATTGAATTTTTCCTTTGCTCATAACAGTTGCATCTACCTTCTCTAGAGTTAGTTGTAGAAATGTTGGGTGAGGGCTGCCAACATCTCATTACTTTTTATAGCTTTTCAGAATACTCCTTATCTTTCCCAGTCTTGCTGCCCTGCTGTTACCTATACTAGGTCAGCTTGTATCCGTTGTCAGGCTTCTCTGGAGCTATTTTTCCTTTGCAAATGAGCACATCTTTGTTTAGACAGATCTTGTCCCTGAAGCACTCTACAAGTAGCATCTGGTAACCCTTCTGGCATGTGATGACAACTTAATAGGAAGCACGAAGCACACCGTGATGGGTAGAAAACAGTAGCATCTTCTCTGGAATGTTGACAAGGCTTCCAAAATACTGTTGCTGGCCTCTGCTTATAAGAAGAATGCTTTTTTTGGGAGGCGAGGAGATCTCAAGTTATTACTTGCAAGTGCAGTGAGAAAGGGAGAGAGGAGTTGGTTTTAGAATGCTGATTTGTTGGCAAATGTGTAGTACTTTATTCTCCATTGCTCAGGGTCTTCAGAGATACCTCTATGACAGCACTTATTGACTTTTTTTTCCTTTTGACAATTATTGTGATAAGATACACATAACATAGGATTTGCCATTTAATCAGTTTAGTGGCATCAAATACCTCACATTGTGGTGCCACCATGACCACCGTCCATCTCCAGAACTTGTTTTATCTTCTCAAGTTATGATTCAGTGTAGTTAAAAAAAGTATGCCTCACTCATTAGACTGAGATCCTTGAAGACAGGAGTCTTTTTTTGTTAGTTTTCATATATATTCTATCTGATATGGCATTTGACCTGTTGCAGGAACTCATTTATGTTTGTGGGATGAAAGAATGTGAGAATGGAGTGAAGGAACAGTTTCTCCTGAGCTCTTGCTATTAATTATTATTATTTGTGTTGTTCTTTGACTTACAGTCTCTCTGGGCTATATGGTACTGCAACTTAGTAAGAATATGTTCATGTTTTTTCATTTTGAGAACTTTAGCCAATGGGAAAAAGGACTTTTGGATTAATTCCCTGGACTTTCTGATTTATGAAAATAAAAAATATTTCAGTCAATAATGATGGTTCTAATTCCTCATAAAATTTAAACTGTACTCACAGTTTTTATGCCAGATTATCCCTGTGACTTTATTGAGCCATTTGATCTATTACTGCCAGTTCTTTGATGGTGTGCATTTTAATTTCTGAAATCCCTGTGACTTTTTTTTTTTTTTGGATACTGGAGGTTGAACCCATAGGCACTTTACCACTGATCTATACCCTAGTCTCTTTAAATATTTTTTTTTTTAAATTTTGTGATGAGGTCTTGCTAAGTTTCTGAGACTGACCTTGGACTTGTGATCCTCCTGCCTCAAAGACTTCTGATTTATTGGGATTACAGGCCTGCACCCATCTCATGTGAATTTTTGTGAGGAATTCTTTGTGTTGTTCTTTCCCTCCAGAAATCATACTTAGGAGTGCCTTCCTTTCAAATGTCTTGTCTCCATTCCTCATCTTTTTAGCATCAGTTAGAAAACTTTAGGATCACACCTAAGTATGTCATGATCATCAGTGAAATGCAGGATCTGAGGAAACTCCAGCACATACTGTGGGGTGTCAGAGCTGGAGAGGCTCTTAGACATAGCTTAGATCCATCTCTTCATTTTATGGAAGAAAATCTGAATGAAGAATTGTGATATGGTAAGATTCACATAATGTATTATAGTAGGGTTTGAGTGAGAAGCTAGATTTCCTGATGCTTTCAGCCCTATAAAATTAAAATGTACAGCTATTGCTGTTTTAAAATCGTTACCCTTTTGATTTAAATTTACATGTCGTCAGAACTTGCTACATCCATTGATGGAGAAGATGTCAGCTCTGTTGTGTGGTTTGAGGGCGTCACATGGATCACCTGGCCACACACTAGATTGTTCCTATGGTGTCTCAGATTCTGGCCACAGCAGCTGTGCCTTCTGAGTCAGGATTTGAATCTAGGAGACTTAGGTTTTAGCACAAAAGTTATCTGGTAACCATTATCCATTTCTGTATTATTAGAGATTAGCTATCGTCGTCCACGTCCTGCATGGGTGGTGGGGATGAGGTTCCCTGACCGGTAAAGGGCTGGCTAAAAGAAATAAAATGGCTAATAACCACAGAACACAGAAAATAGTTTCAAAACACGGGGGCAAGACGGGCCTGCAACCAGAGGATTCTGGCTTCTGACTTCTGGCATCTGGCAAAATGGACCCCACGTGTGCTTTATTTATATTGGGGAACTTCAAAGGCCTTCCATCATACATTCTTTACCAAGGTAGGAAGAAGGCAGAGAAAGGTAAGCTAACTCAGTGCCTAAGGGGGTATGCCCATTCCTGGTAATGCAATAAGAACTTCCTTAGCAGAGCGGAAGAGGCAGGCACTTGCATTAGGCAGACCTAACTGTAGAATGCCATAGGAGGTTCAAAATGCCAGCCCATCTCTCCCCTGGCTACAGTGCCGAAGAGAAGTCCTTCATGCATTCCATGGATGGCTTCCTGCAAGCTATCATCTAGTCAGCTATATAATCTTGGTCATATAAGGCATAAGAAAATTAATTTTTGAAATAACTTTATTTTGAAGTAGATTCATAGAAAGTTGCAAAGACAGTACAGAGAGGTCTTGTGTACCTTTTATGCAGTGTACCTAATGGTGATATCTTACATGACTATAGTACAGCATCAAAACCAAGAATTTGACATTTGTAAGATATATGTTTATAGTTCCATATGATGCTTAATTTTCAATGGCATAGAGGGCATTTTGCAATATTATAACTTGTTGGTACTGACTGGACTTGACAGTTGTGGGTACCAGAGTGGGGTCCTGAAAAGGATTACTAGTCTCACCCTGGCTGCATTGAGGAGGAAAGAGTAAGAAACAGAAATCTGTTACTTTAGGGGCAACTTTCCCATTAAACATGAAGCTGTGGCTATGTGCTGCTTTTTCCAAGCCTTGCTTGAGAGTTTCCAAAAAAGGTAGTCATGTTATGTGTTTTTAAAAACCTTAATTCTTTGGAGCAGAGAGGACTATGTGAATGATTTTTGTTTATATGGTTCTGGTTAGTACTGTTCCATCAGGGAAGCCAGTATTTTTTCTTGTATAGCACAATATACTTGAACAACAAATGGGGAAAACTTTTTAGGAATGAATGTACCTGTGCCACTGGATGCTTGACCACTGTCCTTCTCACTGGAACCTTGTACAGTCTATGTCTGGCTTATGGGTTAACTCCATTTTTCCCAAGTCCTGTCATTATGATTGATTATCAGGTGTAGAATGACTTCAGCTCTTCGGGTGGTTAGTTCTAGTCTTCATGAGCACCAGAATATTTACAATATTTTCTGAGGAGGGACTCAGGAAAAGTCTGTCTGATAGGCAGTTCTCGTTCCTCCCTCCTCATGCTAGTATATTCTTTCCCACTCTACTTCACAGAGGAACAGAGCTTATCAGAAGCGTATTTCTTCAACTACCTCTACCTGCCTCTGTGTCTGTCTCATGTATACTCTCCTATAGAGAAAATGACATTCTTCCTATCTAAGACCAATACTTATATTCTGCCTTGGCTTCTCCCTTGTACTCTTCTCTCACAAAGTTTACAGTACTGATAATCTCTTATTTCTTCCAGATCATCAACCTGGATCCCTTTCTGTCCCGCATCATTCCACAAAAACTAATACATTTAAGTCTTTTTCAAAAAAACAAACAAGCAAAAAAGAGAAATAGAGCACTTTGACCTTATATACATCTCCAATGATTTCATACTCCCTTTCTAGCCAGTCTTCTAAAAAGAATCTCTCTGTCTCCATTTCTCCAGTTCACTCCAGTTTTGCGTCCTCAGTTTCCAGCTTATTGACTAATTTCCTATCCATCCAGCTGTGCAAGCAGGTGGTCTTGGAGCTCTCCTTGACAGCTCATGCTCTCCCTATTCATATCCAGGCCATTAGCTATTCCCATAATATTTACCCTTAAATATACTTCAGATCCACCTACTTACACAACCCTTTGCAGAAAATTTCACTGTGACATGTGCCCTAGAGGCTGGATACGGAGCAGTGTGACCTGTTTGCGCAGCTGGATTCTGGTCTTGCCTTTGGTTTCATCTCTTCTTTCTATGCGCCTATTTCTCCCTTGTGGAATGGAAATATTTCTTATGTGCCATTATATATTGGATATATGTAACTTGCTTTTGATCTTTACTTTCATAGTTTAGAGTTTGTCGTGAATCTTAGATTTTGGACTTGAAATTTTGGGCAGTGTTAGAACTGTTAAGACTATGGGGATTCTTGGATATGGGCTAAGTGTATTTTGCATCATGAGATGGGCATGAACTTTTGAGGGTCAGGGATGGAATTTATAGTTTGGACATCAGATGTCCCCCAAAAGCTCATATGTGAGACAAGGCAAGAATTATCAGAAGTGAAAAGAGTAAATTATGAGATGCATGACCTAATAAGTGAGTTAATCTACTGAAATGGATTAACTGTGTGGTTAATATAGGCAGGTAGGTTGTAGCTGAAGGAAGTAGGTCACTGGGTGTGTATGTTAGGGGTTTATATTTTGTTCTCTGTGAGCAGAGCTCTCTCTGTTTCCTGGTTGCCATGTCCTGAGCTGCTTCTCTCTAAATTTACTTTCCCCCTTTGCAGCCAGTTCTTTACTCAGCAGTAAAAGGAATCTAAACATTTGTTGGATCATGTTATTCTCTAGCTTAAAACTCTCCAAAGACTTTTCATTGCTCTTAGAATAAAACTTACATGTTTTACTATGGCCTACACAAGGCCTTACCTGACCTGGCTCTCCTTTCCCCATCTCATCCTCAGGTGTCTTAATTCTTGTAGGTTTAATTCACAGCCTTTATCATAGTTTGTAATTATGTACTAATGTGTGTGGTTATTTGATAAATATCTTTATTTTTACTAGAACAAAATTTCCATTCAGGGAAGATATATCCCCTGCCTAAGCACAGTGCTATTGAAGGAGTAGATGGATGAATACATTGCTGTATTTGGGCCTCAGCCCTGGTGTTTCTGATTCAGTAGCCCTGGGTTGGGAATCAGGCTGTCTATATGTTAAGCCCACCATAGCTGATCCTGCTGATCAGTTGGGTTGCAACTCCTAGAGAAGTAGGTTGTAACTGTAGTTTAGACCATAGATGTTTAGGCTCTAAACAGGAAAGGAAAGGGCAATGTAAGTGCTAATAAACATTTTCAGTCATTTTGTGAATCCTGTTGACTTCGTCATTCTTCTAGGTAGGCAAATACATATCTACTGTGGCTGGGGTTGTAGCTCAGTGGTAGAGTGCTTAGAGTACTTGCCTAGCATGTGTGAGGCACTGGGTTTGATCCTCAGCATCACATAAAATATAAATAGATAAATAAGTAAATAAGACAAAGGTATTTAAAAATATACATCTACTGACACTTTTTTTAAAAACCTTTATTTTATTTATTTAAGTATTTTGTATGTGGTGCTGAGGATCGAACCCTGTGCCTCATGCGTGAGGGGCAAGCACTCTACCACTGAGCCACAACCCCAGCCCTCTACTGACACTTTTATAGGATGATATTTTCATGGTGATTTCTTATTTATTTTTAAACTCTTTGCCAATTTTATGGTAAAAATAAAAGAGGGAAAAAGACAGGCTATTACATGACTGTGGTTATGCTGGCAATAGATTTTAAACACAACAAAGTTAGTAAGCATCTGAATAAAACTAAAACTATGTTAACTTTTTCTCATGTGCTAGATCAGATGGAACGCCAGCCAGGAAACATCAGAAGATGATAAGACAGTCCTATTTTCTTTTTTTTTTGGTACTGGGGATTGAACTCAGGGGCACTCAACCACTGAGCCACATCCCCAGCCCTATTTTTTTGTGTGTTTTATGTAGAGACAGGGTCTCACTGAGTTGCTTAGTGCCTCACCATTGCTGAGGCTGGCTTTGAACTCGCGATTCTCCTGTCTCAGCCTCCCTGAGTGCTAGGATTACAGGCTTGAGCCACCACGCCCAGCTGACAGTCCTATTTTCAAGGAGCTTAAAACTAGGAGGCTTCATGTAGTAAATGCAAAGAACATTGGATTGGAAGTCATGAGATCTGGGTCCTAGGGTCCCCTTTGAGGGACTGTGGGCAAGTTACTTCAGCTCTGAATCTTAGTTTCCTTAGATGTAAAATATAAGGCTTGGATTAGAGAATTTCACAGCCTTACAAGTCCATCTAACTAGATGAGGCTGGAGGGACCTCAGGAATTGGATGGGGACATTTTAGGGTGGGGGTGAATAGGGCTCTGAGTTAGATGAGAGTCTAACTCATCAGTAGTGTTGGGAGCAGACACATGCGTGGAATGGAAGGCTTGTAGACAGTAGTAGTCAAAGAGAAAGATGGAAGAGTTTGTGGGTTGACCTGTGGAGGGTATTGGATACCAGGTTTAAGTTTTAGATTTCTTTTTGTAGAAAGTAGGAAGCTCTAAAAAATTTTATTTCTTTTTACTTTGCATACTAATCAGTGTTACAATATCATATAAACTTCTGAGGAGAAAGAAAGCAAAATGTGTGTGAATCAGCCTCTTGAATTATAAATGATAAAATCTTAACCTTTTCAATTTTTCTTATGATCAAAGTAATGTATAATTAAGGTAAAAATATCTTAATGTTACACATTGGAAAGTATAGTACCCTTATGATAAGCTCTAAAAAGGAAAAATCATTAATATTTTTTGTCTTCTTGTTGATTTTTATAGAAAGTTTTTAGGTAACATTTAAAAAATTTTTTTAATGCCTCTATTTTTATTTATTTGTATGCTAAGCTGAGTATCAAATCCAGTGCCTCATGCGTGCTGGGCAAGTGCTCTACCACTGAGCTATAGCCCCAGCCCTGGGTAACAGTTTGACATGATTGAAGTAGCATTTTAGGAAGCTAATTTTGGTGGCAGTGTGTGGTTTTGATTAAGAGGGGAGAAACTGAAGTTTGAGGATTAGTATCATTGTTAACAAATATCTGAATATCTTCTGTGTTAGGGTATAATAGTCCAGTCTGAAGGTATAAGGGACTATAGCAGGGGAGCAGAAAGTATTAAAGAGGAATGGATGAATTCAAGAGACACTTCAAAGGAAGAATCATCCAGTGACTGGATCATGATTGGGACAAAAGAGAAAGAGGAGCAGAAGGTGATTGAAATTTCAGATGTGGGTCTTTGGGAATCATTTGTTATAGGGAGTAAGCAATGGAAGCCCAGTTTAGGGGAGAGAGATGAGCAAAAGGTATCTGGACTGAATTATCAGAAATTACCACATTTCGGAGCTCAGAAGAGGAGACACTCAGAGCATTAAAGAAAAGACAGACAGACTCAGGAAGAGAGAGCCAAGAGAGTGCAGGCAAAGAGTAGAGGGATAGAGGTTCAGAAAGGGTGGCTACAGTGTCAGGTGCTGAGGAGGTCTCAAGCAGAACAAGCAGAGAGAAGGGATGGGCAATTAGAGGCAAGCTGTGCTGTTTCCTAGACATCCTCTGGTGCTGTGAAATGGTACAGGCAGAATCCAGATTACAGGTGTCATAAAGAATGGCTTGTTTGAAACTTGTTCTCAGGAGAGAGTGGGTATGGCATCTGGTAAGGATAGCAGCAAAAGACCATATAATTTCCTTCATGTTGTGGTACTCTTAGGGTAATCATATTCATGCTTGACGTACTTATGTTAGGTAAACCTTTGTGAAGCAGCCTAGAACTGATTGCTGTGGAAAAACATCTTAGGAGTTGGAAATTTGGCTACCTTCTTCATCCTCAGCCTTTCTTATAAGAACAGCTGCCCAGTTTTCTGTGCCCAGTTATTTTTTGTACTGCGAAATTGGTGAGGTTGAAAATTTGTTACTCAACAAGTGCAATAGTAATAATAAAAAGTCCTGCAATGCTGTTTTTTTGCCATTTAGTCTTGTTCTTTGGGACTAAATAATTATTTTTGGTTACATCCGATCCCTCTCCCCTTACCAGTCTACATGCAGTAACTCATAAAATAAAGTGCTCCCTTCTCCCAGCTCAGGTCTTCTTTGGCGTGGCTCCCTATCTCCATATTACTGAGCTGCTTTCAATTCTTCCAGATTGAATTGGGTGAAAGGAAGAGAGAGGAGCTCTAAAAAATTCTTACATGATGTATAAAGATAAGATGTATGAGTTTGCCAATATTTATCCTACAAAATATGTTTCATAGCAATACTGTTGTTATCTGGCATTAGAACTCTCTATGCTTAGAAGGCATTTAAAGCTAGCACTTTTTCTTTTTAGAACTGATTTGTGGGTTTTTTGGCACATCCCTACCATTGCTGGGAACTCCTTCATCCAAGGAGCCTTGGATGCTTTTGCATCTGTCTCCTCTGGCAGCTTGTAACTCTGCCTTCAGCTCTGGGGCATCCAGGGTGCACACCTCCAGCTTCCCCTTCTGAGGTTGCCTTACCCCTTCAGCAGTTTTGGTCAAGATAGAAAACAGTATCATGATGCCTCACTCTTTTTTTGCATCCTCACTGAGAGAAAATGCTGATGCTTTCTTTGTTTCAACACTCAGGAGGTACAAACTAACTTAACAAAGCATTCACCTAGCTCCACTTTCAGTTTAGTTGATCAGTTCCAGTAATCTTTTCTTAGATTTTTCAAGTATGTGAAGAACCGGCTCACTGACAACTTGAAGATGCTCTGAGAAACATATCCAGTTCTCTGGATATGTGTCCACTTTCCTAGGTTTGAAGCAACACCCATCTGAGTTTTTGGGGTAGAGGTGTGTGTCACTCCTAGATCATTGAAAGTTTTCTCCTAAAATTCCCTCCTAGTTTACTTGCATCTTGACATTTTTATGTTCTCCACATAGCTGAGGGATTGCTTCAAAACCAGTTTTTGGAAAAAACTTTCTAAGTCCCTTTACAAGTCCTGCATGTTAGTCTTATACTTGTCTTTGGAATGTGTATGTAGGTGGCATCTATTGTATTTGGGGCTGAAGCCAAAACTGAATCTGAAATAGTTCATTTTGATATCCTGTTAGTGTGCAGATTAAAAAAATTAGTGACTTTCCTAATTTTTACATAGAAGTAAGGCCAACCAGGCACAGTGGCCCATGCTTGTAGTCCCAGCTACTCCAGAGGCAGAGCTAGGAGGATTGTGGTTTGAGGCTGGCCTGAGCAACATAGTGAGACCCTGTCTCAAAATAAATAATAATAATATAATATAATAATAATAATAATAATAATAATAATGATATCGCTTTAATAAAAGGGGGGAGGGGAAGGAGCCATGTGGCTTCTCGACCAGTTGGAGTCCAGAGAGATGGAGAAAGAAGGGGTCCCCGGGTTAGATGATGTGGAGTCCTTCTGGATGGTGGCGATCCGCGGAGCCAATCTCCCCAGGCCCTGGGGTGTAGGTAAAAATCTGCTCTGCCCCAGCGAGACGCAAAGATACCCAGGACAAGAAGCAGGGACACCACCGGGGTGAGGAGCAGAAAAACATCGTTTATTCCAGAAACTACAGAATCTTATATGCACTCTTGGACCAATCAGTTCCGAAGGTCACAAACAAAGGGGTGCTCTTGGCAAGAGCACAGTCTATTAGCATAGAATGGGGAAGGATGGAAGGGAGGGTGGGGAAGGTATGGAGATGCTCCTACAAATAATAATAATAGCAACAACAATAATAATCAAAAAAGGGCCAAGAAGGTAGCTCAGTAGTAGAGCATTTGCCTAGCATGTACAAGGCCCTGGATTTAATCCATAGTATCACACACACATGCACAAAAGGAAATCCAGACACTAAAGATCAATGATAAGACAAACAGGAAATTTAAATGATCACATGTGAACATAAATATACAAATAATCCACTCAGCACCTTGGTTCTATTTCTTCTTCTTCTTTGTTTGGCACCAGGGAGTGAATCCGGGGGCACTTAATCACTAAGTAACATCCCAGCCCTTTTTTATTTTTTATTTTGAGACAGGGTCTCACTAAGTTGCTTAGAGCCTCCCTAAGTTGCTGAAGTTGATTTGAACTTGCGATCCTCCTGCCTCAGCCTCCCAAGCTGCTGGGATTACAGGCATGTGCCACACCAGGCTCCTTAGTTCCGTTTCTAAGCATTTTGTTTTTGACTCCAGAAGCAAGAGTTGGAAGAAATTGACTTGCATTTAAAAATGTTTGTAAATTGTCATGTAATGTGCCATATTCCTTCAAATTTGTTAAAAATAGAAACTCTGAAGAGTTGGGTGACTTCATGATTAGAGAACTGTAACTGGAATAGGTGGTTTCATTAATTCACAGGTCTACAATTTGTACCCTAGTTATAGCATGACTTCTTAGAAGTTCTTTCTGGAAGGTAGGAAAAACAATGTTTTCTCTCTTTCCCTTTCATTTGACTGATTTACACAACACATAACCTCATAAAAAGTTATCAATTCAGGATCAACTTTTAGAGAAGTTACAGAGATTGCTGTAGGAGTTACAGAGAATACTCACTTGTTCTTCTTTTCTATTTTTGCCTTAGAAGTTGTTTAGAAAATGTAATTGAGGAAGGCTTGCATCTAATACAAACAGTGAATATATGTACTTCTAAGGCAGAACTTTCCCCATGGAATGGTGACTATATGGGTAAGAAGAGCTCAGAAGGCGTGGATCAGTTATGTATTCTCTTGCCAGGAAAGGTGTTTGTTTAGAAGACAGGCTGTCCAAGTATTTAAGCCTTTAGGTTGGCTGCTTTCTCCAGTTGCTGGCAGAGTGAATGAGCATAGCCATATTTGATAACCTACAATTGACATATCAAGTCATTTTGAAGTAGATTCATTTCCTTTGAAACTGAAGGAAAATCATTTAGTAAAGGAAGCTTGTACTTCCTACAGAATCCCAGGTTTTTTTTCCCCCTTTGTTTTTTTCTCCATGGTTTTAGATAAATTCAGTCAGGTTTTATTTAGTTCAGGTACAAGTAACAGAAAAATTTAGAAATAAATTTAATTCCTTTTATTTTATTCCTCCTTTAGGAGGCAGCAAAGCATGGCATGGAGACCAAATTCAGAATGAAACCTGTTTTCGTAAATAAGGTTTTATTGGAACACAGTCACATACTTTATCCTTCCCTCCCCCATATTATCTCTGGCTGCTTTTGCACTACAGTGGCACTGTTGAGTAGTTATGACAGGGTCCATATAAACTGCACAGCCTAAAATATTTACTGCTTGGTCTTTGCAGATCTCTGTTCTAGACTAATGAGAATACTTAATATCAGTGTTGTGGTGGTTATGTATGACACAAATGGATACTAATTATATGAATTGTTATTAATTTAAAATATTTCAGTATCTTCTACTGTTCTGGATTACATCTTTTGTGAAAATAACTAAACTCATTGTGAAGATCAGTACCTTGAGTGCCTAGTAGACAATACATTGAATATTGCAAAACTCATTTTTGTTTTTGTCCAAGTCCTTTGGACAGTAAAATGATTTCTTTCTTTCTTTCTTTCTTTTTTTTAAATTTTTTAGTTGTAGATGGATACAATGTCTTTATTTCATTTGCTTTGTATGTGGTGCTGAGGATCGAACCCAGGGCCCCACGCATGCGAGGCAAGCGCTCTACCACTGAGCCACAATCCCAGCCCTGATTTATTTCTTAATATGCATTCAACCACTTGTAAACACTCTGGGAAGATATGGTATGATACAAAGTATGCTGTCAGCGCTTGATTGCAAGATGATTTCTTGATTTATGGAAATAATTAAAATGACAGTGAAAACAAGCATTTTCCTTTTCCTTTTTCTTCAGTTTTTTGTTGGTAGCCTCTTCTACTCCTTGACATATATGTTCCTTCCAAATAAAGGGCAGAGATAAGGTTACTTTGAGGGTCATTTGCCTCCTTGGTGGACCCTGATCCTTCTCCAGAGTTATTTTAATGTCTTGCAGGAGATACTGTCTGATAACTCAGGCTAATCCGATGAGCGCCATAAGAACCTGGAGACAAGAATCAACTTTCACTCATTCATACATATATGAATTCAATAAATGTTGGCAGTTTGCTGACTGAATGCTGTGCCCATAGGATTTTGTAGTCATTTATAAGAGATGATGTAGAACAGATAATTAAAATATATAGTGTTACATAAAATGATTGAATAATTCACAAAGCAGTATGGAAGAGAAGGGGATTCAACATGACATGGGGGAGCACATCATGAAAGGCTACTTGGGAGACTGGGGTTGTAGCTCAGTGGTAGAGCATTTGCCTAGCCCATGTGAGGCATTGAGTTTAATCCTCAGCACCATATAAAAACAAACAAACAAACAAACAAATGTATTGTGCCCACGCACAACTAAAAAGAATTAAAAGAAAAAGAATGAGAAAGGCTGTTTGGAAGGAACTAAACTCAGATAAATAAATCTGGGACATTTGTAGGGTACATTGGGTGGAGATGTCCAGCAGGTAGATTTGAACATATTTCATATGTGAAGGGCCAGCAGTTAAGAGTTAGAAAGAAAGCACATAAAGGAAACAAGGAGTCAGAAAGATACTTGAGAGTACCAAGAGAACAAAAGACTTGAGGGGAAGAGACAGACAAAAGAAAGATGGAAAATTCAGGAGTCGTCAGGAATGCTTGGCAATGTAGAGGGCAGTAGGTGAGACAGAACTTACGTAAAATATAATCTTCTGTAATTACTTATGTGGTGGGCAAATAATTCTCTAAACTTGGCTTTAAGGTTTTTGTTTGAAGTAGGTCCATACCTACATTTG
>PVHX01021541.1:0-29562 GCA_004024805.1 Geosciurus inauris
TATTCTATTCTATTCTATTCTATTCTATTCTATTCTATTCTATTCTATTCTATTCCATTGTAAGGCATATTAATATTTTAAGAAAGAAAAAAATACTGCCAGTTAAACTATGATGTGCCATTTGTTATAAACTGAATTCCAGCCTATGAGATGTAAAAATTTACATAGTATAACTGATAAAATACATTATTTCCTCCAAAAGTAAGAGGACAATGTTTATGCCATCCTACTTAGCCAGTTTAGCTGTAGAGAGACTATTTGGGATCAGTAGGAATGCATAGATGCCCATGTGAGACTGCAATGTTGAATACTCCCACAAGGTGTCGCAGTGGGAAGTGCTTTCCCAGCTGTGTCCTTTTCCACTCTACCCACTGTAAAAGTGATTAAAGAGAAATGCTAAGAAAATACTGAAAGAAATGAAATACTTTAGGGTACAAAGATCTGATCCTGTTGGGTTCTACGTTGAATCTGTCATTAATATATTTTTAACTTTAGCTCTCCCATTGAACAAATCAGCAGAACTTGCATATTGTATCTTAGAATGTGTTTTTATTCTTTTGAGAAAGTAATATTTCAGTAAAAGAGATAGAAATATGGAAAAAATTTACTATCATACTTATAACACATTATTAAATCTTTGGATAAGAATATAAAACTGTAGAAAGAAAATTTTTTAATCAATGTTTTTATGGTAAAGGACAGAAGCATACAGCCAGGTGCCATGGCACATGCCTGCAATTCCAACTACTCAGGGGGCTGAAGAAGGAGGATCACAAATTCAGGGTCAGCCTGAGCAACTTTGAGAGACCCTGTCTCAAAAAAAAAAACTAAACTACAGGCTAGGAGTGTAGCTAACTGGTAGAGTACTAGCCCAGCCTGAGTGAGGCCCTAGGTTCAATCCCCAGTACCAAAAACAACAACCACAAAAAAAGCCTATCTCAACGCTTCAGTAAATGCACCTAAAGTTGAAAAATAAATGCACAGAGAGAATTCAGAAAAGGAGAGTGAATTTTTGATGTCCTTTTCTTTTTTCACTTCATTCATAAGCATTCATTCCTATTGCATTTATTTTTTCATTCACTGGGCAAGTATATTGAGGGCACACTATGTGCCAGGCACTGAGGCACTAAAGTTACAGCTAGAGAAAGTTTCTCTGAAGAAGTAACATTGGAACAGAGAACTGAATGAAGTTTACATGTAAAGTAGGTAGATATCTGGAGGAATAGTGTTTCAAGCAAAGGAATGGAAAGCACAAAATTCAGATGGTGAAAATGTGTTTGGTGGCTTTCAGGAAATGCAAAAGACCAAGATGGCTAAACTGAGTGGGCAAGAAGTGTCAGAAGATGGTATCACAGTGATTACAGAAGCCAATTCTTTCCCAGCTTAGCCTTCACCCCAATACCTGGTGTCTTTGTCCCAGAAAGATCTACTCTTTCTTTGGCAGATATTCCTGACAGAGATATCAGTTCAAATTCCCTCTAGAATCCCCCAAATTCCCCCTAATTTCTGAGGGGTGGTGTATCATGGTGGTTACATGCATGACTCTGGTACCAAGCTTCCTGGGTTGAAATCCTGGCACTGACGTTTTCTAGCTGTATGACCCGTGCCTGAGCTTCTCTTTTATGCAATGGGACAGTAGGTATAGAAATGACTGGATGAGTTACAATGCTCAGAATAGAGTCTGGCTTAAGACAACTGCTCAATAAAGGCTAGTTTCACACTGAGAGGTTTCCTTTCCCCTGCACTAGAAAAGCTAAAGAAAACCAGCCTTGCCCTTAAATTTCCCTGCATATACTTTGTTTGTTTTTAAAGAGTCCCCATTGTGATACTGCTAATGTGCATTTAACTCACTTCAAAATGCCACCCAAGTGTGAGTGCTTTATATTATAATCTTTGTTGCTATTCCTGGACACGTGGTAGAGATATCTGGCACATGCACAGCTTAGTTCATTCCCTTTCCTTGCTGCCATTTTTATAATGAATCATGGCCCCATGACAGTATAATCCTTTGCCACTTTGAAATATCAATCACTAAAGGAAGAAAGAAGAGCATAGAAAACGCGGACTGAGGTAAATCAGTAAGGATCCAAGACAGACTCCTTCTGTGAAGTAACGGAGGACTAGTTTAAGCAGGTCTCACTTTGCATCAAGTATCTATTCCTGAAAAGTGGCACATAGATTGACCTAAGATTTTCCTATTTTTAAATAACTCTGCAGTGGATACTTTTATAACAAAAAGAATTATCCTCTAACTCAAATGTTCTATATATTTAGATTTTATGTCTCATCTTGCTAAAGCAAAGATAATCAACTATTAAAGACACTCAGATTTTAAAAGATAACCAAATAACTCCTGTTAAAACTCTGTGCGTGTTGTCCTCTGAGAGAGTTCACAGGGTGCCTGTGATTTTCATCACGAAGTTGATCACATCTTCACCACCTATTACAGAGTATACACCAGGCCTCCCTTCCTCGTGCTGACCGTCATGAATGCAGTGTGTATTCTTCTGCAAAAGAAAGCTAACTGGGCAACTGCAAAGCAGCTTCTTTCAGGAACTGGTTTCCTGAAGAAGCTGATTAATCTTGACAAGGACAGCATACCTGACAAGGTAAACACTTGCTCCCTAATTAAAGCACAACAGATGCCTTCTGTATTTATAACCTGTGGAGTCAAATAGAAGTATTAGAATTGGAATTCTGTATTAGAAATGAAAAAACTTTAAAATAAAAACTTTTTAAAGGAAAAAATGTATCAGAAGTAGAAGACAATGGTGAGACTTAGAAGATCGCAGAGCAAGCTCCATATCCAAACTTAACAGGTTTCCTGGAAGTGTCAAGGAAAGGCAATGTGTCCCTGAAAATGGAAAATATCATGTCTCTGAATCTCTTTAAATAATAAATATTAGCAAAATAAGGGGACAACAGTGGGAGAAAGTCTTTCTGTGTGGACTGCAGTACCCTATGAGTACACAATGAATGCGTAAAGGTGTTTAAGATTTATTTTTATTTGTATAACAAGTGTTCATATAATAGCATGTATCAGACATTGTTCTGAGTGCTTTAAAAATATTAATCCATACGGGAGAAGATGGGGAGAACAGATTAAGGCACAGAAACAAATTAAAGAAAATGCCAAGTGCCACTAATATAACCATAAGCCCGTAATGCCCGGAGCACCAGAAGCCGGAAGGTACTAGAAACCCTACCTACATCTCTATTTCAGACTTCTAGCCTCCAGAATTGTGAGAGATTTAAAATGTTTTAAGTCATCCAATTTGTGATAATTTATTATAGTAGCCAAAGGAATCTAATGCAGATTTTGGTACCAAAATGTGGTTAGTGCTTTAACAAATACCTAAAATGTGAAGTTTGATTACTGAGGATGGGAGAATATCCAAACTGGGATATTACATAGCAGGCTAACTGAGAGCTAAGCTCATAGGCAGACCAATCAATTTGTAGTCATGTAAATGACACAGTCTTGGTTGAAGGGGTGGGTAATCATCAAGTCATTCAGTAAATATCGGAGGAACATCTTTCTTGTAAGAGACTTAAGGACAGAGTAGTTTATAAGACCAACGTATTCCTTCTATTATAACAAGGAAGATAGATATTAAATTACAAATTAGTCAGTTAACTAGTCATGATGATGATTTGTGTTAATAGGAAGTACAGGGTTGTAGGCGAATAATATGAATTTTTAGCAGAATTTAGTGTCAATATCCATATTGTTCATGAACTAATGCAAAAAACATTCACTGTTTGTTGAAGAATAGTTAGCAAATATGATCTCCTATGATTTTGTTTAGATAGATCTTTTAAGCTAAAATTAATTAATAGCTCATCTAAAGAATAAATTTTTGTGAGGATATGAGGGAAATGGTACACTCATACATTGCTAGTAGGACTGCAAATTGGTGCAACCTCTCTGGAAAGCAAAATGGAGATTCCTCAGAAAACTTGAAATGGAGCCACCATTTAACCCAGTTATCCCACTCCTCAGTATATACCCAAAGGACTTAAAATCAGCATACTATAGTGATGCAGACACATCAATATTCATAGCAGCTCAATTCACAATAGCTAAGCTATGGAACCAACCTAGGTGCCCTTCGACAGATGAATAGATGAAGAAATTGTGGTACATACTCACTTGGAATATTATTCAGCCAAAAAGAAAAATGAAATTATGGTATTTGTTGGTAAACAGATGGAACTAGAGAATATCATGCTAAGTGAAATAAGCTAGTCCCGAAAAACCAAAGACGGAATGTTCTCTCTGATATGTGGATGCTGACCTATAACAAGGGAGGGTAGTGGGGAGAAGTATAGAAGCTCATTGGATTAGACAAAGGAGAATGAAGGGGAGGGAGGTGGAATAGGAAAAGGAAAAACAGTAGAATGAATCAGACATAACTTTCCTATGCTCATATATGAATATGCGACCAGTATAACTCTACATCACGGACAACCACAAGAATGGGATGCTAATTGGAATGGGTTGTACTCCATTAGGTATAATATGTCAAAATACACCCTACTGTCATGTATATCTAAAAACAACAAATAAAATAAAATTTTTAAAAATGATAAAAAGCCTAGTAATGTTAAATGATAATAAGAAAACCAATAACAAATAACTTGAGAATGGACCACCTGACATCTAAATTATCAGGAAAATGGTTCTATTCTTCAGGCAAGAGAAGAGTTGCCCGGTTGGAAAGGGAAAAGGAAACTCAGTTAGAGAAAGACTTCATTCCAATTATGGCTCCGGGAAAGAGATAAGAAATTCCGTGTATCTAACTCTAGATGTTATCATTTAGCTGAAGTGGATCTATGAGCATATGACACAGCTAAGTAAGAGATCATCCTCAGTGGACCCCCGTATGACCCAGGCAACATGAGCATCTTTGAGTAGTCAAACCACGAATGGGGACTGCAAATATGCCACTTGCCAGTAAAGGGTGAAAGGACAGAACATAGTTATCTCACAGTTAGGAGCACAAAGGGACTTCAGGCCTCCTGTACACCACATTTCCAAAAGCTACAGTTCCTTTTTAAAAACCATAGCAAAGCTAATGTACCAACAGTAAAGAGGATTTTCTCCTCCTGACCTAGGGCCATTTTGTACCCTAGACTAGATATGTCTGCTTCTGCAATTAACAAATAGTTGAGTCTTTCTTATAGGAAATAAAATTTCATTCATTCTAATGTACATTGGGGCAAAGCAGATCAATAATATTTCTTTCTCATGTAACACATATACTCTCTCTAGGTTTTCCTGAAACTGAAAAAAATTTTAAGCTTGCCTGATTTCAACCCAAACAAGATTGCTCTGGTTTCTGTTGCTTGCTGCTCTATGTGCCAGTGGGTTATAGCTTTGAACAACTATCATGAAGTACAAAAGGTATGCTTTTCCTCCTTAATCTCTGTGACGATTTGAAAGTGACATACCAAAGTCCCAGAAATAATTTTTAAAATGAACTTCTGTGGAAAGAATGCCTAATGGAAAACACTTTGATCCAATATGTTATGTTAACGCACACAGATGTCAAGTGCTCCTATTACATCTTTCTCTGACAACTGTCATGTATTATTTTATTTGTTTTAATGACCATAATAAGCTACTTTATATCCCCTATGCACATGTACAAAATTCCAGGAAAGTTCATTTTAATGGTTGACACTTATAAATATCTTTTAAACTTAGTGGCATTTTTAACACTAAACTTGACTCTTTCAATACTTAAATATTTGACATTCTCTTTAAGGCGGTAGGCCCTAAACAAATCCAAATATCTGAAGCTCAAAGTGTTCTGAAAATTGCACAGCAAAGGTTGGCTGAAAAACAAAGAGGTTTACAACTGGTAAGAATTTCTTTTACTTTATTATCATCATTAGTATCATTATTAGAACCAGAACTAGAGTTGACATCTATCCCTATTATGTATCCCTATTATTTATGTATTTCATATACATTCTGAGAGTGGGTGAAATAATATAATTCAAAGATGGCAACTAAGCAGGCAATTCAGCCCATTGACATATTTTGGCCTATATAGTCTCCCCTGGACACATACTTGTTTTGATGTAATTACCCACATTCAAAAATCTATGAATTTCATTTAAACTCTGTATCCCTGTCTTCTCTTGAAAACTCAGATTTGACAACCCAGCTTATATTCCCTATATGCATAGTTGGGGCTATAATCAGTCCCTAATCCACTTCAAGCATTTATGTTATCTGTCTGGTCTCATAGACATTTCTTGAGAACTCAGTTATATAAAAAGCATTGGACATTTTTGAAGGAAATAAACAATTTGGACAGAATTTGTTTTATGTTGACATATCATTTCATTGCTAATATTTTATCACACTTTATATAGTTTCTTTTATAGGTGCTGAGAGCAGCTAATGTTTTCTGAACACTACTGTGTTCCAAGCACTATGCTAGTGTTTTATATACATTTTCTCATTTAATCCTCAAAATAACATCCAGAAGTAGATATTTACAAATGAGAAAACTAAATTTGAATGATTTCGTTAATCTGTTCAAGATCTCGAGCTACCAAAGCAATGGTGCCAACATTCTAAGATCTGTCTAATTCTAAAACCATGTGTTTAACTACTACAGTAGAAAATATTTCTATTCAGGAGTGATAGTCAAAATATTTAACAAGCACTATGCCAGAGGCACCAACCAATCAGAATGGACACTTGTCATGAGCAAGAACAGAGACCTGGAGGCCACTATCTGAGTTTAAAGAGGGGATATGGAGCCAAGGAGGGCAGTGTGGAGGGTGGAGATATTCCTGAGGTATAGGACAGCAGCTGGTTCTCTTGGTTTTTCTATTTTTTAGCTTTGTTCTGTTTTCATTGGTGCACTATAGTTATACACAGTAATTGGGTTCATTTTGACATAATCATACATCCAAAGAGTTTAATTTACTTCATTTCAGTTTCTGGTGCCTCCTCCACCTCAATCCCACCTCTACTCCCTTCGCCTATTCCTCTTCCTCTACTGGTCTTCCTCTCACTTGTTTATTTATTTATTTTTAATTAATTCTTTATAGATATACATAAAGGTGGAATTCACTACAGTATATTTATACATGCACCTAGAGTAATTTTGTCAAATTTATTCCACATTTCCTCCCCTTTTCTATCCCCTCAACCCTCTTCTTCTACTCCACTGATCTTCCCTATATCTTTATGACTATTCAACCCCCCTTTACTCTCCCTTACTTTCTTCTAGCTTCTGCATGTGAGAGGAAACTTTCAACCCTTGATGTTCTGAATCTGACTTATTTCTCTTAGCTTGATGTTCTTCAATTCCGTGTATTTACTGGCAAATGCCATATCATTCTCCTTTATAGCTGAATAAAACTCATGTATATATACCACATTTTATTGATCTATTCACCTATTGACAGGCACCTGGACTGTATCATTTCTTGGCTAGAGTGAGTTGCACTGCTACAAACTTGATGTGTCTGTATTACTATAATATGCTGATTTTAGTTCTGTCGGACATATACCATGGAGTGGGGTAACTGGGTCATATGGATGTTCCATTCCTAGTTTTTTTGGAGTCTCCATACTGCTCTCCAGAGTGGTTGTACTAATTTGCAGTCCCAAAAACAATGTATGAGTATACCATTTCCCCCACATTTTTGCCAGCATTTATTCTTATTTGTATTCTTGATAATTGCCATTTGACTGGAGTGAGATGAAAGTGGGGACATTACTACTTATCTTATAAAGATTTTTTTAAAAAGAAGACTTTCTTAGTCTTAGAAAGTATTATAAACAGCTAATTACTCATCAACAAATTAGACGATATAGAAGAAATAGAAAAATTCCTTGAAACACTGAAATTATCCAAACTGACTGAAGAAGAGAAAGAAAATCTTGACAGATATATAATCATAACTTCCCAACAAAGAAAAGTCACAGAGCAAATGACTTTACTAAACATTTTTACTAAAACTTTAAAGAATTATCACCAGTCTCTCAAACCCTTTTTAAAATTGTGAAGAAGAGGTGTTACTTTGGCTTAGTCTGTCTGGGCTGCTATAATAAAAATACCATAAAGTGAATGGCTTATAAACACCATTTTGGAAGCTAGGAAGTCCAAGATTAAGGTGCCAGAGGATGCATTGTCTGGCGAGGGCCCAGATCCTGGTTCACAGATAAGGCAGAAAGTATGGGGGGACTTTCTTGGTCTTTTTTATAAGACCACTCATTCCATTAAACAAGGCTCCACACTTGCGACCTAATAACCTTCCAAAGGCTCCACCTGCTAATACCACCATATTCAGGGTTTGAATCTCAACACATGAATTCAGGGAGGACACAAACATTCAGTCTACAACACTTGCTAATACTTAGAAAATTCAAGAGAATTCAAACACAACTATAAGCAAAAAGATATTTTGCTAAGGTGTACACATTCAAAATTAACATTCAATAGCAGTAGTTTTTCTATTCACAGATACCAGTCAGAAGACATAATGGAAGAAAAATCCCATTTAAAATAGCAACCAGAAATATAAAATATCTAGGAATGAGCTTTATTACAGAATGTGCAGTATCAAGTAAAATTCTATAAAGCTCAACCAAATGAAACAATGTTCAAAAGATTTTAATTTCCCTAAATTAATGCGTGAACTTGGTGTAATTACAATTAAAATGCCAGCAGATTTTTTGGAACTTCTCAAAATAATGTTTCAAACATAATAATTAAATGTAATGAAACCCTTGAAATGCAAAATAAGTCTTAGGTAAAGACTAAGAGCAAAGTGGGGAAAATATTTGCAAATGCATATACATCGGATACAGTTTCATAAAATGCTCAAACAAAAAAACAAATAGCTTAAGAGAAAAAAAATTGTCAAAGAATAAAAATAGGTAGTTTATAGCCAGTGAGGAGTCTTGCTGGCAGGTGTGGCAGTTGTGTATAGGGTTGTGTGGTGCACCAGACTGGCTGCTATGCATAGACTTGTACTATGCCCAGCCATTGTCTTTCATGACATCAGTAACAACTACCACAGTAACAGTTAACTTCCTAAACACTTAACATGGTCCAGGAACTCTTCTAAGCATTTACCTGTATTAGTCAATTTAATCATAACACCAACTCTAAGATGAATATTATTGTAATCCCCCACTTAATAAATGAGGCACAGATGTTTCAGGTACCCAATGACTAATACCTACCCTAAAGGCAGCAGGAGCCCACCCGTAGATCTTCCATCATAGACTTATGATGTACAGTGATTTAGTGAACCATGCCCTAAGCAAAGAGCCTAACTCTCCTCAAGTACAAAACTCATGCCTGTAATCTGAGTATACTAGTTAACTCCATTGGTTTTATACCTTTTATGGAAATTTTCTCCTCACACAGCTACATACTTATTCCCATTTTTAAAACAGGTATTTTTGTCAATCTGCCCCCTAATATGAAAAATACTTTTGATAAATCTAGAGAATACTAGGAAAAATACATATTTTCATAACATTAAATCACACAAGCATTCATCAAAACATTACCATTAAAGAATGCAATGCCTATCATATCATAAACATATCAAGTGTTTAATTTAGTGGCTAGGTCCTATACGTTAATATTTAAATAACTACTCCATGAGTAACAAAGGAGTGGTTTCCTTAATGGAATCAAAAAAAGTGAAATGAGCAAGCAAACAAAAACCATATATAAAAATTAAGCAACTGAATAATTATTAAAAGTAAACCAGGAATAAATTCTAAGTTATTAGAGGAAGCATGTCAAAAGTATGTAATGTGTATGTTTTTGTAAAATATGGGTGTATATATATATATGTATGTGTATATACGTGTGTATATGTATATGTGCATACACATATATACATATACACAGTATATACATATACATATTATATACACATATATACATATACAGTACATACAATATATATGCATATATATATTATTCACCAATATATGTATATACATATGTACATATATACAGAGAGGTATATATGTATATATATCATGCATATATATATATATATATATTCACCAAGATAATATCTTAAACATAGGAGAAATTACAAATCACAAGCACAATTCTATCTATACAATTAAACGTATATACCAGGTCCAAGTCTCCATGCATATATTATATTAGTCAGCTTTCCATTACTGTAACAAAATATCTAAGATAATCACCTTAATAAGGGAAAAGATTTATTTTGATTTATAGTTTCAGGGGTTTTAGTCTTTCAGTCCATGGCTGTTTGGCCTGCTGCTTTTGGACTGTGGTGGCACAGTACACTATGGTGGGAGCATGTGGCTTAGGAGGTATGATCACTTCATGGCAACCAGGAAGCAAAGATGAGGAAGGGGCCTGGGTCTCAATGTTGCCTTTAAGAGCATGCCCCCAGAGATGTAAGTTACTCTCACTAGATCCCACCTCTAAATAGTTCTACCACCTCCCCATAGTGCCAAGCTAGGGACTAAGCCTTCAAATCAGGGGCCTTTTGAGGACATTCCAGATCAGCACTATTGCACCTGGCTTCAAAGATGTTGAGAAGACATAAAAAAATTCAAAAATGAAAAATAACAATAGAAAGGTTATTAAGACTGTAAGACCACAGCTCATGAGATAACATTTGTGAGGAGATTTGTGATTACTCTTCAAACAACTGCTACAAATGGTGCATCAGTCTGGATTTGATAAGACTGGAAATTGATCAGGATTTTAAAGAATGCCTATGATTTTTTTTCTTTTTTTTCCATATTTAATTTATTTATTTGTTCTATTTAGGCTTACATAACAGAGTGCAGTTTGATTCATTGTACATAGATAGAGGGTAACATATCAATTCTTTGGTTGTAAGTTGTATAGAATCACAACATATATGCAGTCATACATAAAGTTAGGACTATGATGACTATCATATTCCACCACCTTTACTGTCCCCGTGCCCCCTCCCCCCTTACACCCCTGTGAACAGAGTTCCACCATTGTTCCCATGACCTTCCCCACATTATGGATCAGCATCCACTTATCAATGAGTACATTCAAAGAGTGCCTATGATTTACATCCCCTTAAGGGAAGGGCCCGGGCATAAGAGAAGAATGTGATTTGGCAATCCCAGAGACAAGAAAACTTAAAGAATGCTTAGAATGTATAGAAGGAAACAGTTCAGCTGAAGAGTTATATAATTGGGAGGAGTAATAAAAGAGATGAAATTGGGATAGAAGATTGGGGCCAGACTGTGAAAGCTTTTATTGACTGAGGCAAAACTTTAGACTATCTCTTTAGTCAATTACTTAGAGAAAAGGTCACCAAATTCTTTTAAGCAGAAGTGTTGTCAAGATCAGTGGTGATTTAAGAAAATTATTTTATCAGCTAATCATGTAAATATGTTTTCTATGGATATCCTAAAGATAGTTTAACAGTTCCTTCATCCTATCATCCTAACTTTTAAAAACTCATTCATTCCTCTGGTCTGCTCAGTGTTTCTGGAGTGAAAAAAAAAATCTACCATTTTCTTTAAGAAAGGACCTAGAGAGGATATAAAATTTTTTTGTGAAAAAATAAATCAGAAAATGATGAATCTTCAGATGCCAGGATTCCAAGAAAGTCTATTGAGGAAGGAAGATGGTATTTTAAAATACAAAGTTGAATATCAAAAGGGATCACTTCATTTCTACAGTGTACATTTTCATTGATAATATAATCCATCCAGGATGTGAAAATGAAATGGTTCCACTCATATTTAGATATAAATAATAGATAAATTCTTGAAATAAAATGAAAGTAAAATTGTTTCTCAATAACAAAACCATTGTTTTTCAGATTGAAGAACACCTGCTGTTTTTGCAAGCGGCCTACAAAGATATTGTTGCTGAAAAACAACTCCTAACTAATCGGAAAAAACTGGCTACCAAGCGCTTGCACTGTGCATCTATTTTGCTGACTGTCCTGGAAGAAGAGAAGGCATGACTTCCCTTGGTTTATGTCTCCATCATTAATTTTTTCTGGGCTCAGCAAACCCGATGTTATTTCAGCGCAGGCTATGTTACATGTCTCCTAAAACCATCTCCCTGTCAAACTTCTTATCTATATCAATGGAAGTATTCATTAGATAAAATAAAGGAATCCTGTTGAATCAGTCTTAAAAGAGAAGTAAACAGACAACAAAGATCTGAACTAGTTTCTCTTGTTCTTAAAATACCAGCATATTTGTGTCTGATGAGGCCCAAATTAAACCTTTCAATCAGTATGTCATGAGTTTTCCTTCCCTGGCACTAGACCAACCCAAGTTGAACACATAAAGCAAGAGTGGAGCCAAAAGCAAGGCAATGTCATTAGGATGGAAAAAGAAATTTTCATTTTGTTCTGTCAATCTTCTACCACCCTTACTCTAATTTTTTCCCTTTTCATCTAGCTCGTTTGCCTTCTGTATAGTTATATCTGTAGTAAGCCAGCTAGAACCATGGTGTAGCTATACCTCAGCTATCTCAAAGGATATTACAAAACTCTCAAGATAATTTAATTATTTAAATAAATGCATATCATGATGATTCTTCCAGGACAGGGAGAAGGGGGTTCTTATACAATCATGCCAGTCAAAGGGAGATTATAGCCTATAAAAGTTGACTGATGTCCCTGAGTTTTGCTGATAGGCAGGGAACATCATCATTAATCCAAATTTTAAGCTTCCAGAAGAGAGGGCTCTTGCTTACCATGCTTTATTGATTAGCCAACCAGGGACATATATCATTGGAGAAGGAAGATCTGCAGCCAGAGAATTTGAGTTCAGATCCCAGTTACAACTTTCAGAAGCTTTGTGATCTTGAGCTAACTGCTTAACTTCTCTAAACTTCAACTTCTTCATCTTAAAGTGAAGTCAATAGCATTTATTTCAATATTGAAGGTGTCAAATAAGATTTTCAAAGCAAAGTGTCTGGCAGATGAGTAAAGATTTGGTAAATGTGGGTTATTATTACTGAATGCCATTAATAGTACCATGAATTGATATTTTCCAAATTACCCTGCTTTATTACACAAAGGATTTGAACTGGCTGTACATCTTAGTAAATATGGCACTATTGACAAACCCAGGAATAGGACTAGTATTCCTCCCAGAAAACAATTCATTTTAAAATGTTATCTGTAATTAGCTTTCATACAACTATAACTAGAGAACAGTAATAGTAATAGTAATGATATATCCAACTTGAAGACGATTAATGTTTAAAATATCTCATCATAATATATTTTCTATTCATTAACTCCTTTTTATCTTAACATTTAGGCTCGATGGCAAGAAACAATCAATCACATAGACAACAAGCTAGAAAATATCCTGGGTGACATGCTGCTTTCAGCAGCATGCATTGTCTACAGTGGAATTTTAACACCAGAATTCCGTCAGCTGATTGTGAATAAATGGGAGAATTTTTGCATCGAAAACAACATTTCCTTGTCTTCCAACTTTTCTTTAATTGAAGCGATGGCACAAGAGCCTGAGGTGGTAATATATTTCTGTTACACAGCTAAGTGGTTGTTATTATTGGAGGGGATGGTTTTTGGCTTGGATCTTTTCCCCAAAATTACTTTCATAAGTGAAAATATTGAAGTTTCTTTCAGGCTTTACTTATTTTTTTTTACTTATAACTCTAATGCCTCAATTAGTTATCTCTCTCCTATTTATCACCATTGGATCAAAATTTGCACAATATTATCTCCATTGTAATCTTGCTACCCTGTCCTCATGAACATAACTTATTTCTGTCACGAAAATTGCCCTTCACTAGTAAAGTTAGTGAATTTATTGAACCACAGGGAGCATTCTTAGCAATAGTGCAAAATATAGGCCTACATTTATCAATTTATCAATACTTATCATCTATTTATGTAAATTCTATACTGATGTCTAGAAGATAAAAGAGAAATGCACATACTTTTGTTAACCCTCAGAGAATAGTTTTAGACTGGTTTCCTCACTGATAACTCTTCTTAAATGAACTAACCAACCTATGAATTCTCAAAAACAAATATTGGCTTCTCATTTTGAAAATGCTAGTAACTAATTTAAACCCAAATATATCAGTTATGATGTTAGATGTAAATGCTCCAGTTAAAAGTCAGAAATTGTAAAGCTATATAACAGTATAAGCTAAATTACAAAACAGAAACTATATATTGTTTAAAAGGACATATCTAAAACAAAAGTTGAGAATCAAAAATAGGAGAAAATTACCACTTTTTAAAAGGACAAAATAGACTTCAGGCAAAAAAAAAAAAAGGATTACTAGAACTAAATAAGATGTCTTTAAGAACTGATTTAATTAAATAGACAAATCTACAATCATAGTGAAAGATTTGAACAACTTTTTTTCTATAACTGATAAAACAAATACACAAAATGAGAAAGAATAGAGGAGATCTGTATAGTGTGATCAAGAAATAGACTTATTGGGAACATTTAGAACAGTATAGCAAAGCCTGCAGTTCACACACTCCATGTAAACACAAGTAAAACACTGCCAAAGTTGACCATATGATGGACCATAAATCAAGCTTTAGCAAATGTCAATGAACTGAAATCACACAAAGTATGTTATCTGCCAAAAATCTAGCTAAGCTAGAAATCAGTAATGATACCTTGAAAATCTTCATATTTTGAGAAATGATGAAATATTTTCCTAAACTAGCCATACGTCAAAGAAGAAATCAGAATTGAAAAAACAATGCATTGGTGAAATGTTTCCTTCTAGATTGTGTGTGTGACAAAAGGATGTCCATTACCAACACTTGTATTTAACTTTGTACTAGAAGTACAGCAAGGCAAGGGGGGAGAGCATATTAGGATTGGAAAAGAAGACATGAAAAAAGTACAAATTTTTGTAGATGTATACTTAGAAAATCCACAATTATATCATCAAAATTAATGTTTCATAAAGTTTCTGTAATTAAAAGTCAATATACAAAATCCGATTGCATTTCTCTACACCAACAAGCAAAATATACCATGTATTTAGGTAACATTTTTTAGAACATCAAAATTAATCTTTCAAAATATGTACAAAACTTATAGGAAAAAAAACTATAAAATGCTTAAGAAAATTAAATAAATGAAAAATTATGCCAAGTTCATGAATTCGAAGAGTCGGTATTCTAAAGTTGCCTGTTCTTTGTGTCCATTGTAATCCCAATCAACATCCCAACAGGATGTAGTGTGTTTGTATGTGTGTGTGACCTGAAAAACTTATTTTAAAAGTTTTAAGAGTAGGCAAAGACCCAAAATGTCCAAGACAGTGCTGGTGAAGAGCTATATTATCAAGATGCCGGTACTAAGACTTATTTTAAAGCTGCTTAATTAACAGTAGTATTGTTTATGCATATACAAACCAACTCACTGGAGCCCAGAAACAGACCCCAATGTACAAGGACATTTGATTTATGACACAGGTAACAGTGCAGTGCAGAATGGATGGATGGTCTCTTCCATAAATGATACTGGGTAATTAAATCTTTGTTTTGTAAAAAGAAACTCAGCCATCATTTCATACCACATATAAAAACTCAATTGCCTAAATTTTAAGCACAAACTAGTAAAACATAATTTAGGAGAATATGTGCATGATCTACCTGAAGGAAAAGAAAAATGATCTCTTAAACAAAACTAATCATACAGGACAAAATTGGATAAATCCAATTACATTAAAATTTAGACCTGCTATTCATCAAAAGATACCATCGAGAAGGTACAAAGATAAGCCAAAGAATAGCAGATGATTATTTGCCATATATATTCTCAAAAAGGGCTCTATCCAGAATATAAAAATAACTACTAGAAGTCGGTAAGAAAAAGACATAAAGCCTTACAGATAAGTAAGCAAAAGCCTTAAATAGGCAGCTCACAAAAAGGAGTATCCAAATAGCCAACTAACATATGTATATGCTTAACATCCATTAGGGGCTCATTAAGAGCATGCAAATTAAATCCAAAATTAGATACCACATTGCAGCTACCAGATTGACAAAAATATATAAGACTGAAACTATCGAGAGTTAACAAGGATATGGAGTAACAGAAATTCTCAAAACTGATGGGTAGAAATGTAAAATGCTATAATCATTTTAGAAAATTGCTCTTCACCACTAGTGTTTAAAATACATTACCCTATGGCCCAACTTTTCATCCTAGTTTTTACCTAAAAGAAATGCATACATAACTTGATCAATAGACATGTAAAAGTTTACTATACCATTATTCATAATAGTGAAAAACTTAAAACCATCCAAGTGCCCTCCCCAGCAGAATAGATAAGTGAATCTTGGTATGTTGATAAAGTAGAATTCTTGACAGCAATGAGAATGAATAAATACAGCTATACAACGTGGATGGAGGCAGACACACAAGAAAGGATATAAGATTTCATTTATCTGAAGTTCAAAAATTAAGCAACATGATATTGTTCAGGAATATATTACCAGGTAAAATGATAGATAAAAGAGTGGAGTCAGGAGAATGGTTACTTTTTGAAAATAGAATCTCTGCTTTGCTGTTGAGCTCAGGGCGTTTATTTCTCTCACCATACCAACCTTCATTCCTGTCTTCTTTGTCCATATTCAAACATGGTCTACATCCCAATAATAGGAACACTTGTACTTTTCAGGATTCTTTATCATCTTTTATATTCCCTTTTATGCAGACTTCAAGATTATGCAAAGCATCCTTGATTTCTCCCAGAGAAGTCCCTTCTACCTTCTGCCAGAAGGTTCCCAGTGGCTTGTTCCTTTTCCTACATCCTTGAGCTTTCTTGGCCTTTTTCTCCCAACACTGTTTCATGTCATGAATAGGCGTGATGTGACAGAAGCTTATCAGGGTTGGAGTCAGCTTCTGAGTCAAATCCTAGCTCCGCCTCTATTCTGATACTATGATCATGGACAGATACCTAACATTTTAGCCTTAGTTCCTCCACCTGAGAAGTGAGGGTATTCATAATAATTTAACTAAATCACACACATACATGCTTGGCAGGTGGTAGGTTTGAAATAGAGTAGTTGTTATCACATTTGTATTACTGTATATTATTGCATGTTTTGTATGTGCATTAGCATCTATGAGCCTTGCAAACAAGTACACTCTCATATTTTTATGTCTCCCACAGCATTTTTATTATGATTGGGCACTGTAAATGTCTTTACTGATGAACAAAAAGGTGTAAGTTAGTGAATAATTGCCATAACAAACATTTCCCTTCCAAGTTTCTTTAAATTGTTCATATCCTTAGTCTTTTGAAAGATTGTTTTATCTTCTAAAGGCAATGATCCTGTAGGATCCTTTAGTATCCCAGAGAATACTAAAGATGTGAAAAATTTTATGAAATCTCAAAGTACTAATGGTTTCATTCCAGATCTGCCAATGGCATAATCAGGGATTACCTCTTGGTCAGAACTCAGTAGAGAATGCCATCTTGATCAAGAACTGCCAGCAGTGGCCACTGATGATTGACCCACACAAGCAAGCACACAACTGGATCCGTCAGATGGAAGGACCTGGACTGCAAGAGCTCTCTGCTGAGGATAGCAATTACTCCGAAAAGATTGAAAATGCTATGAAAGCAGGAGAGAGTGTCCTCTTGAAGGTATTTGGACAATATGACCTAATTCCCTATTTCCAGTCAACTGACGACACATGTTGTATGTAATGAGCATAAAAGCTAAAAATTTTAAGTGATAGGTAACTCTGTCAGAGAAAAAAAACTTCATATATATAACATATGAACACACTGAATATATATATAACATGTACACATTTAATATGTACAGTGAGTTTTGAATGTTCAGTTTTCTTAGAGCTCTCACTGGTGTTCAGGTATTTAGTAAGATTTAAATGTTTAAAATGGTGATGTTTTCAACTGATTTATCTAGGAACATTTTTCTTAATTATGTCTGTTTTGTTCTTTGTTTTGTTTTGTTTTGCTTTTCTTTGTGTGTGCGTGTATGTGGGTTTTTTTGTTGTTGTTTGGTTGGTTGGTTGGTTTTGGTTTTTTGGTTTTCTTCAGAATCTCCCTGAAACATTTTCTCCAGGCTTGATGGCAATTCTGAAGAAGGATATCTATCAGAAAAGAAGGAAATATTTCATAAGAATTGATGGTTATGAGATTGAATACAATTCCAAATTTAGGTAATGTCTCTCACAGTTAAATTGCATCAAATGTCTAAATTTTTTAAAACATATAATGTTGAAGGCCTTGTATTTCCACCTTGATAAGCTCCCACCTGCCTAACAGAAAAAGATTGCATTTTGAATATGCTTATTGTTCTTGTGTTGACGGTAAGTAGCACTCGTCAGTGTACAGAACAAAGAACAGATTTTTGTTTATTGAGTCAGTCCAAACCAGTATTTTTCAAACTGCCCAATGAAATCTGTGGGTTCCTTGAAGATGTGTCAGAATCTGAGCAGAGAGGGTAACAAACACTGGCCCTGCTTGATACAGAGCTTGGTTTGCTCCACTTGCCTAACATTGTACTTGGGTGGGACAAGCTCTTGCTGCTTTAGAAAACAAGCCATATTTAATAGCCATACAAAAAGAGATTTTGCCTAGGGAGATGAAAACACTATACCCGTGTTTCCAGCTGGAACTGGCCTCTAGGAAACCCACTCCCACTGGCTGACTTCACGAAGCACTTATTATGCAGTCAAATTTGGTCAGCACAAATATATGATTCCCAAGGAAATAAGATTTAAGTTTTCCATGTTTCATTCTCTTCTTGTAAACAAAGCTACAGGAAAGTCAGTTTATCATGAGAGCAGTGCTAGGTCAGCAGATCATCCTCAAGGGAATCGGAAGACTTGAAGAATCCCAGCCCCTTACACTTCACTCCTTCCCAGGAACTCTGCAGCTCCTTACCAAGGGGTCCTGACTCTCAAGTCTGTTGGCTGTGTCCTCTCCCCAGGGCAGGGCTGCAGTCTTGCCTCATTCTTGCTCCTTAGAATTATCTATCCCACTCTCTTTCCTTCTGTTAATAAAACATTTTCCAAAGTGTGTTCCTCAAAAAAGCATTTTCAGGCCAGATGCAGTGGTACACACCTGTAATCTCAGCGGCTTGGGAGGCTGAGGCAGGAGGATCCCGAGTTCGAAGCCAGCCTCAGTAAAAGTGAGGCACTAAGCAACTCAGTGAGACCCTGTCTCTAAATAAAACAGAAAATAGAGCTGGGGATGTGGCTCAGTGGTCAAGTGCCCCTGAGTTCAATCCCTGGTACCCCCCCCAAAAAAACAAAAAACAAAACAAAAAGACAGCATTTTTGGGAATTTAACAGGTACCACTCAAATAAAGGGTATCCCAAGTTTTGGTTTTTTTTAAAGCAGTGGGTTAAAGTTAGAAATTTTAAAACCTCTCTATTCATTGAACCCTTTTCAGAAAATAGTGTTCCATGGAATAACACTTTGGAAAACACCATGTTAAACTATGCTTTTTTCACACTGGTTACAAGATGATTAAGTTACAGCTCTAGAAATGCACACGAAACTACCTTTTCCTGAATTGACAACCTGGTCCTCATGTTAGAAATGTGTGTGTTTGAGGAAGTGATAAAGGACACTGTTTTAGAAGACAGACTTTGGCAACAGATGCCCTCTTCACTTTCTGGCCATGTGATATGGGCAACTTACTTAACCTCTCTAAGCTTCAGTTTCACCCTTTATAAAATGAATTGAAGAATTATTCTCACTTTATTTGATTCCTACTCTCAGGGCCACCACCCTGCTCCAAGCCACCTTCATCTCTCACAACCTAACCAACTTCCCATCTTGCTTCCTCCCACCTCTGCCCAGATGGTTCTCAGGACAGCAGTTAATGAGATCACTTAAAAAGACCATATCACCTCTCTGTCCAAATCCCCTAATTGACTTCTCTCTCATTCAGAATAAAAAACAATCTTTAAAATGGCCTAGTTTCAGGTCAAAACTCCTACTGTTCAGCATTTTCCTTCACTCTGTCCTTATATTTAAATATAGTCTGGACCTCATTTATGATTGTGTTTTTTTAAAGTCTTAAAAAGCAAATTATTCACACAGTATAAGTTGAGAGACTACTTTGTGTACAAGGCTGAATAATATTAAAAATTAATCTTGTCTACTTGCAGGAAAAAATATATTTTGCATTATTAAGTTTGTTTTATTTTTTCCCTCTATATACTCTTTGAATAACTGGTGTCTTTCTTGTGTTTAGGTTATACTTATCTACAGAAATAGACAATCCCCATTTTCTTCCATCAATTTATAACTTTGTTACTATGATAAATTTCATGGTAACATTCCAAGGTTTGCAAGATCAACTCTTATCTACTGTATTAAGTCATGAAGTTCCTCATTTAGAAAATCAACGCTCCCAGGTTTTAGAGAGTATTTCTCTTGATATTGTAACTCTTGAAGAACTGGAGGAAAAAACATTGAACTTACTTCAGAAAGCACAAGGTAAGTCCAGATATTTAGTGACATTAAAAAACCTTGAATGAAGATCAGAATAAAAAGTTACAAGGACCAAATTCTGAATTGGTACCAAAGATTTCCATGAGATGACTGATCAATGCAGGCAAACCATCCCGTTTCTAAACTTAAGCATTGTGAATTTTGATGTTCTTCAGTTTCTACCTTTGCTTTAACTCATTATATCATAGGACATTTGCCATCTTAATCTAAGATTAAGACAAATCTTAGAGATGCTGCTTAGTTCCTTCCTAGGCTCTATGCCTATATTTCCGGCGCCTGATGCATATAACATGTCTCAACTTTAGATTACAGAGACAAAAGATTGGGTTTTCCCCAAGTATTAATACCAATGGATCTTTTAAAAGGAAACAATTCACTGACTTTTATGTATACTATTAAAAGATGCTGCTTATTAAAATAGAAGTAGAAATTTTTTCCTCTTCACTGTAAGAAATATCTAAAAAATCATAATCACTACAGCAACTAAACTTAAATTCAAGTTGAATTCCTGGGTCACACTGACATATCTGCCCCTAATTCAACTGTAATAAAATACAGCAATATCTAATGATGAAATGTCCTTCTGTTTTAACTTGTAACTCTTTAAGACTTTAAAGTTTCTCAAATATTTTAGTTCTCAATTAAGTTTACGGATAAGGAGTAATCTGTTTATCTTATTGCTCCTCTTTCTTTTTTAATACAAATTCCCAGTGAATACACCACAGCTTACTAAATCTGAACACCTACAGGTGGAGCCCTGACCTGTATTTACTTTTAAAGTTCCCTCACAACTCCAATATTCATTATTAATTAAATATTGCTTCTCTAATCTAAAAGGTCCATAATCTGAAATGTAAACCCAATGTTACTGACATTTTGGTAAAGTAAGCTGAAAACTAGCTTATTTAAAGATAAATATGTAATAAGTAAATAGTAAAACAGTAATAATGATATAATTTTTAGAAGAAATAGAGTTTTATAGGGCATGAAGTAGCCATCCCCAGGAGCAATATTGACCATTTTCAAGCATGAAAGAACCAAGAGAATTAAGGTAGTAGGCTCTGGTGTTCTGCAGTACTGTGAGGCAACCACAGCTTGTAATAACATGCTGTTTATTTTGTGGATAACTGGAGGAGAGAAGCTAAAGTCTCCAAACACAAAGTAATGATCAGGAGAAGAAAGCACCAATTGCCCTGGTTTGGTTGGCACACACTGTGTACCCGTGTAGAGATGTCACACTCTACCTCATAAATATGTACAATTATTGCATGTTCATCAAAAAAATTTAATTAAGGAGATGGAAATGTTAACTACCCTGATTTGATCATTACAGATTTTATATATGTGTCAAATTATCACATCATATTTTGTAACTATGATTAAATCTAACCAAAGAAGTAGCAAAAGTCAAAGGAACCTGAGTGCCATTACCTTGTATCTCATATATTCATGCAATTTGAAATTAAAATGTATATCTTTATTTTTAGAAATAAAGATCCAGTTCTCAATTGCTTCCATAGTCTTTTCCTTTAACCTTAAAATAATATTTTAGAAACTAGTATCTGTTGTCATTGAGAAACGTTTACTTGAAGCCAGGTGCGGTGGTGCAAGCCTGTAATCCCAGCACTTAGGGAGGCTGAGACAGGAGAATCATGAGTTCAAAGCCAGCCTCAGCAATGGCAAGGTGCTAAGCAACTCAGTGAGACCCTGTCTCTAAATAAAACACAAAATAGTGCTGGGGATATGGCTCAGTGGATAAGTGCCCCTGAGTTCAATTTCCAGTACCAAAAAAAAAAAAAAACAAGAAATATTTGACATTCAGCAATTCTATCAGTTGTTTCTCTTAATTCTAATAAAAGCCAATTTCCTAGTCATTTAAAATATGATACTTATAATAGAATTCATTGTCATTTTTAAAAAATTGATCTGTGTATTAGTGTATCCACCAACCCTTCTATCTGCATGTCTGAATGAAAGGATACTTGGGATGATGTTAAGCATGTGTTGACACTGGTGCATTGGGGGAGGGGATGGAGGGAGCCCCCATTTCCATAGCCTTGGTCCATACTCAATCTCTTGCTCTTCCTCCTGACCACCATTCACCAGTGCCACATGACAGATGGTTCCTTATTGTATGCCTGTAATAAAAATAGAATCCACAAATACTAAAGTAATGTCAAGAAGAGATGAGGGAGTAACAAGTGGGGCATGGATGCTAGTTATTAGATTTCTTAGAAATATGACATCATAAATATAAAAGCCCATTTTCAGTATAAAACCAACAAAAAGCCCATAGTAAAAGCTCTATGTAAAGTGTACAGAATGACATTTGGAAAAATTGGAGGACAGAATAGCCAAACAATCCCCAGTGAGAAAAGTGAAGCAGGAGACATCACAGTACCAAACCTTAAATTATACTACAGAGCTATAGTAACAAAAACAGCATGGTATTGGCACAAAAACAGACATGTAGACCTGTGGTACAGAATAGAACACTCAGAGACAAACCCACATAAATACAGTTATCTCATACTAGACAAAGGTGCCAAAAATATACATTGGAGAAAAGACAGCCTCTTCAACAAATGGTGTTGGGAAAATTGGAAATCCATATGTAATATGATGAAATTGGACCCCTATCTCTCACTGTGCACAAAACTCAACTCAAAGCAGATCAAGGACTTAGGCATTAGACCAGAGACCCCACACCTAATAGAAAAAAATGTAGACCCAAATCTCCATCATGCTGGTTTAGGAACTGAATTCCTCAACAAAACTCCTAAAGCTCAAGAGGTAAAATCAAGGATCAATAAATGGGATGGTATCAAACTAAAAAGCTTCTTCACAGCAAATGAAACAATCAAGAACATGAACAGAGAGCCTACAGAATTGGAGAAAATCTTTGCCACCTGCACCTCAGATAGAGCATTAATCTCTAGGATATATAAAGATCTCAAAAAACTTAACACCAAAAAAACAAATAATCCAATCAATAAATGGGCAAAGGAACTGAACAGACTTCACAGAAGAAGAAATATGAATGGTCAACAAATATATGAAAAAAAATGTTCAACGTCTCTAGCAATTAGAGAAATGCAAATTAAAACTACTCTGAGATTCCATGTCACTCCAGTCAGAATGGCAAAATCAAGAATACAAGAAACAGGTACTTAATATTACTAGAGTTTTTATTTAAATTCACTTTTCTGTTTCTCTTTAGGATGTGTGTTAGATGATGAGGAAATTGTAGATACCTTAAGAAAATCCAAAATAATGTCAAATGAAATTTCAAAATGCATTGAAGCAAAAGAAAAAGCAGAAAGTGAAATGCAAGCAATACGTAAAATCTACCTCCCTATTGCTACTCGAGGTGCCCTGCTCTACTTTCTGGTGGCTGATCTTTCGCAAATCAATTGCATGTACCAGTTCTCCCTGCACTGGTTTCGTCAGGTTTTTGTTTTATCGGTAGTTTCCAAAAACAAAGAACAAGAACATGGTTTGAAAAGGGAGAGAACACCTCTGAAAAAAGTTCATTTAGTTATCAATGCAGAAGAACCTCACTTGGAGAGTGAAAAAAATCATTTAAACAAGCATGTTAAAAATGCAATAGATGTGTTGACAAGAAATATTTTTAAGGTGAGAGATTCTTTAATGTGAATTTTGCATATTTCTTTCATCTACCTGGGTTAGTCTAATCGTTATGTTTTGGGTTTTTGTTTTTGTTTTTTTTCTCTTTAGTTGGTTTCTTTAGCTCTACTTAATGAACACAAACTTTGCTTCTCCTTTCGGCTTTGCACGGCAATCATGCAAAATAATGCTAATGGAAATCTAGTGCAGGATGACATTGGATTCCTATCAGAAGAAGAATGGAATATCTTTTTATATTCTGGCATATTGATAAATACTAAAAATGTACTATCCAAGTCTAGACTTAATAGTAAGTAAAAGTAATTTGTCTGGATGTAGTAGGAAAAAACCCACTGAAGATGTCTTTCTTTGCAAAATACTAAAAGTTCGCCAAGGTGCCCCAAGTCACTGCTTCTATGATTGATTAAAGTAAAAGCAGATTGAAATCAAACACAATGTCTAATTCATCACTGTACCTCCTAATTGGAGGGGGATACAATTGGTGAGCTCTAATTTTTGAATTAATTAATAAATAAATAATAAGTAGTATGGTTATAGCAGTCCTAATATGCTATAATTATAATATTGCAAAGCAGAATATCTAATTGTGGCCATTAGGAATACACATACACACACAATACACATTGATTAGATACCATCAGGAGTTAAAGTTTACCTCTCCTGAATGCAATTGCCCTCACTTTCTTATGAAAAACCCTTGAAAATTTGAACCACAAAGGCACATCTGTCCAAAAAGCTTAGAAAGGTTCCTTAACTATTGAATTTTTCCAAATGGTTTTGTGTTGTACATTTTATATATATAATGGCTTACATATTATGGCATTAAATGCATTCACATTGTTGTGGGGAAAAATAAGAAATTTAAAGGAAATCTGATAATCATATGGGGGGTGAGAAGTGGTGGCTTATATTAAGTTTTGTTGACTGTTTGGAGATCATTAGCAAAAACTAGGAATCAGATGCAAACATGAAAAGAGCTACTATGAAGTATACCAAAAATATGGATAGTTCTCTGTTTTGTGTGTGTGTGTTTGTGTGTGTATCACATGGTACTTAGTGGATGTTTGATAAGTGGCTATTGAATCAATAAATGATCTTACAGATTTATTATGATACTTTTGTTTATAGAAAGAATCTATAACAGTAGCTTAAACAAAAAATAAAAATAGAAAGTTTTGGGGGGGATTCTGTGGTATTTTAGAAGCACCCAAAGAAAAATGTCAGCATCAAACGTTAGTATAAAAACTACTAACATAACAGTTATCATTATTAAAACAAATCAGCTTTGAACATTTGGCAAAGTAGCAAGAGAAAAGTGATTCATGTATACAAGGTAGCTTCTAGGGGATTACCAGTCGATTTCTCAGTAGACACTTTGTAGGCTGCAGGCAGTAAGATGATATATTCAACGTGCCGAAAGGAGAAAAAAATGTCAATGAAGATTGCTGTATCTAATAAAACTATCCTTCAAAAATGAAGAAATTAAGACTTTCCCAGGAAAACAAGAAACCAAAAAAAAATGCTAAAAGAATTCTTTCCATTGAAACAAAAGGACAGCAGTCAGCAACATGAAATCATTCAAAAATATTAGGTTCTCTAATAAAGGTAAGTGCATGGAGGAACATAGTGACCTGTACTATTGTAATTTTAATGCCTGTAAACTAAATGACAAAAACATTGAAATATCCTCTTATGTTCCTGGGTGAACAATCAATGTAATTTATGACATCAATAATAGAAGATGTGGAAGTATAGCTCTAAAAGAGTTCTTTATGTGACTGAAGTTGTTATCAGTTTAAATTAGAATGCTATAATATTAAAGTGTTTTGTGCAATGGTAACCACATGAATATATATATATGTGTGCGTGTATATATATCTCATATACATAAAGGAAAAAATAAGAGAAGCAAAATGTATCACTATAAAAAAAAATCCACAAAACATTAAGAAGACAATAAAAGAAAAGGCCCTTTATTGTGAGGCTGTTGACTTTTATAGACTTTCGGAGAGATGATGCTAGGCAGTTGATAGATCTTGGAGTTCAACTTGATTTTTAAAGAGAAGCTGGATCCATCCGTCACCAGAGAAGAGACTAGAACCAGACACGCGTCTCACATTCCCCCAGTGTGGACTTCTTTAGTGCTGCCAATCCTAGATAGACAATTGATGATGACTACATTTTTCTTTTGTGATGATAAGCTTCATGAAAACAGGATACCTTCCCTATCCCTAACATCTGGCCCAGAATAGATACTCAAAAAATATTTGAGGATGGCAGATGAGAGGAAAGCTGCATTTTCAGTTACTCCGTGGTTTATGTTTCAAGCAGCAAGAGTATTGCTTCTCAGCAAGGTGGATGAAAGAATTCATTGAAATTCAATATCAGAGAGTCAGAGTCTCAGGGACTCAAAGTCAGGTGCACTGAACAATAAAAAAAAAGAAAGAAAGAAAGAAAAACTGCATTGGATCTAAGTCAGTTACATCAGTAGTTGTGGCGCTGGGTAACCACAGAGGGGAGGGATAAAACAGATAACACAATGAGCAAAAGCAACCTGAAATTAGTTGATCCAGAGGCTGCACAGCAAACTGGTGTTTGAAAAGTGCTCTGCGTTTCTCAACTGGCAAGTAGAGACCTGAGGCAAGAGCCATCATCTTGAGGAGGTCATGCTGCAGCTTGCTGCTGCAGGAGCCTAGGAGATCATAGCAACCATTGCCATACTGTCCTGGCAAGCACCTGCCATGTGGCCTGCGGTGCACATGAGTGAAACAGGCACGGAGATTGTACCCCGGGGGATTCAAGTCAATAAAATAGAGGGGAGTGCAACTCACTTTCCTTTGAGACTGGCTGCCATATGACCAACTGCAGGGTATTGGAAAACTGAACAGGTGAGTGTGAATACACTGAGAGACTAAGCCTGGGAAGAACATGTTCCTGGGCGGCAGCATGTGTGGACAGTTGGCCCCCCTGCCCTGTGAGCAGAATTCTTGGAAAGCTCCTGAAAGCCAGGCTACCAGCACAGATTGGCATCTGCCTGGCCCTACTGGTGTGTTGATCTAATCTCTTCAGAGCAAATATACCCAAAAAGCCTCTGAGGCTTGATTGGACCTAAGCCCTAGCTGCCTGATCTCCCCTGGTAGAGCTCTGCAGCAGCCTCACCCTGGGAGTGCATCAATCTGGTCTGTCAGAGTTATCATTGGGGTGTCCAACTGGGGTCCAAGTCCTTGGTGTCTGGAACAAAGAATTGAGCAGGACACACAGAAGTAACAGGCAAAGCAAATATCAATTGAAGGTGAAGGTGAGAATAGCACTCTTTAAGGTAGAGAGGAGTAGACCAAGTGAGAAAGAGACTCAAGGTCCCAATGTCTAGAAATTAGTATCTTACATGCCAAGGTATGAGGCATGCTTTTTCCTATATGGACTAAATTGGAGATCTTACCCATTTGCTCCCTTTAGGTACCATATGATACCTGATTAGAACATTGCCCAATTTTCCCACATTGGTCATTTTAAAATATCAGACCTGTAGCAGGAGTTGCCACAGTGATAAGTTCTCTCGGTGGTAGGAGTTGTTGTGGTAATGGGGCTTACCATAAACAGAGACATGATGATTCAGCTCCCTATCTTGTCCTTTAGTGGCATCTTTCTTACATTCTGACTCCAACATCTTGGCATCCCTGAATACTCATACCTAATATCAGGACAAAACTCCAATTAACAGTATTTCCCATTCTGTCCTACCTTATATTGGCGAGAGGGAAGCTGAGAGCTATTTCAAGCAGCTTTAGTTACAGGCCACTCGAGCTGGCAGCTCAGTAAGCAGCCCAAAAAGAGTCCTTTCCCTTGCTAAGCATCTTTCATCTTTTTCCCTTTCCCTCTATTTTTTTTTTGTGTGTGTGTGTGTGTGTGTGTGTGTGTGTGGTGTTGCTGTAGTGATTGGTTCAAATTTGTATCTTTTTTCTCATTTTTAGCATTTTTACAATAGTTATTTCTCCTTGTCTTTTGAGGATTAGGGTTTTAAGTTTGCTTATTTTGGTTTAGTTTGGATTGGTTTTCTTGTTTCTCATTTCTCTCCACCCACAAAGAGCCAAATCTCGTGTTCTCTTTCTCTCTCCCTTTACTTTGTTTTTCCTACTTTTTCTCCTCCTTTATAACCTTCACCTGTTACATCTCTTCTGCATTTTCTCTGTTCACATTTTGAACATTCTAAACTTTCTTCTACCTTCCTATCACATTTTCTTTTCTCTTAATTCACTGTATTACCATATTTTAGAAGTATTTGGTTTACATAACTTTTTTCCCCAACATTCGTGTTGTCGCTATTATTAATACTGTGCATGACCTAGTTGACATCAACTTTAATGCCAGATCTAGTTTGTGGTTATTTATTGTTTTTGCTGTTAAATTGCTGATCCCATCGCTCATTCATGTTTTTGCAATAATTAGTGTTATAGATGTCATAGCAGGCACTGGGTATTTAATACTGTATACTGTTTGCTTCAAGTGTTACTATGGTTTGTTTCCCCCTTTTCTGTGAGGTGCTGGGAATCTACAGGCATACTACAAGTCACAGGGTAGAGACTCTGCTGCTGAACTAATCACAGCCAAAAGATAGTGCACCTTGCTCCACACATAAATTAGCCACACTCAAACTTCAGCAACACCTTAATTCAATGTTTAGAAGAGACAAAACCCCAAAACTAACAACCAGGCCCCAAGTAGGAATAGCTAGGAGAGGGGCCATCAGGCCCCACTCATGAACATCCAGCAAAAACAGAATTAACACAAAATCAGTAAACACCACACCTACGAGGGATCTCAATCTAGATCACTCTAAAGTACTTTGGCCAAAGAAGGTTGTGCCCTAAAAAGGTCCACACATAAGAGTAGAAGGGTAATCCCTCCAAACAGAGGCATAAAACCCAACACAGGAACACAAGAAATATGAAAAAACAAAGTAACATGATACCTCTTAAAAGTTTGTAATTCACCAGCAATGACTCCAAAGATATTGAAGTGAATGAAATATCAGATAAAGAATTCAAAAGAATGATTATAAAAATGATCAATGATTTCCAAAAGAACACAGGAAAACAACTGAATGAATTAAGGAAGTCAATACAGGGTATGAATGAGGAACTCAATAAGGACATAGAGATATTGAAAAAGAACCTAACAGAAATCTTGAAAATGAAAGTCATAATAAACAAAATGTTCACTCAAAAATCTAAGAGAGTAGACAATGCTGAAGACAGAATCTCAGAGCTGGAAGAAAAAGTGGTCAACCGTGAACATTCAGACAGTACTAAAGAAAAGAAAAGAAGTAACTGTGATCAGAATATATAAGAACTCTGGGAGAACATTATTAATGAGACCAAATTAAGAGACGAAGAATCATTAGAATTGAGGA
>PVHX01021542.1:8355-29613 GCA_004024805.1 Geosciurus inauris
TTTTTTTTTTTTTGGTACTGGAGATTGAACTCAGGGGCACTCAACCACTGAGCACATCCTCAGCCATTGCTGAGGCTGGCTTTGAACTCGCGATTCTCCTGTCTCAGCCTCCCTAAGTGCTGGGATTACAGGCTTGTGCCACCACGCCAGGCTCTAGTATATATCTTTAGGTGACCCTTTATCATTTCAAAGATAATACAAAGGCCAACTTCCTTTAAGAAATCTCAAGGGCTGGGGATGGGGCTCAGTGGTAAAGTGCTAGCATGTATGAAGCACTGACTTGGATTCTCAGCTCCACCTATAAATAAATAAAATAAAGGTCCATTTTTTTTTTTATTTTTTTAAATATTTTTTAACTAAAAAAATTTTAAAAAAGAAAGAAAGAAAGAAGCCACGTGACATTTCAGATAGGACCTTGAGTGGCTGGGACTGGGAATGCACTCAGGATATTTACCTTCTTCATTTATACCCCACCTCCATTACCTGTTGCAACCAACCAGCATAAATCCTCTCCTCCCAAGACCAGCTTCAAACTGAGGAGAGGGTAATGCACAGACAGGGAAAGCTGTCAAATATGGAAATTATAATAATATCATTTATCTCAAAAGAATGATTATGAGTTTGTAATTAACACTTCGTATGCAGACGTTTCCACCTCCGAGGAGCTCTGCAAGTCTCTCGGATTATTTAAATATATATCACATCCGATGCTGGAGACAAACCCTATGGTTTTTAGAAGATAATTAAAATTCCTTCCCCTTTGGAATTAAGAAAATTGCCTGTGGGATGAATAGTATGCCCACTAGACACAAGGATAGACTTAAACCTGGAACGAAGAGACTGCATCCAGGAAGGACACATATCGGATAAGCATAATATCCATTTCAAATCCCTTGCACGTGGAGGAAATTATTAATCAATCACAGCACTGTTCCCCACGAAGCCTGGATTGGTCCCCAGGATCCTTCTCCACGTAGCTCTGTAAAAGCTACCACCAACTAATCAAAGTCAAATCCTATTTGTTACCCTGGAAATTAGTTCACTCTCATCCCTCCAATGTGACAGACAGAAAACTGATCTTCAGAGAAGTAAATTAACTTGCTGAAAAGCTGCACAGCCAGTAGCGCAAAGCTGGGGTTCCCAAATTTTTGTTTTTCCCTTCATCTCCACCCCTCCCTTTTTACTCTGTTCAGACCAGTCGATTCTATGGTTTGCACCAGATTTTTTTTTCTAGGGTGAGCTCCCTCAAATGCCTGTACCAATGATTTGGCCTTTCAACTGGCCTTTTGTGTTGTTGAAGAAAAAATTGGAGACAGTAATTGTGTGTGTGTGTGTGTTGTTTTTTGCTGGTTTTTTTTTTTTTTGTAGTGCTGGGGCTCAAACTCAGTCCCTCACATACCCTAGCCAAGAGTTCTACCATTCACCTGTATCTCCAGCCGGGGTTCAGATTCTTGCCTCTTCTAACAGCAAGTCAGGATGCTCTTTTAAGAAAAGTGAGTTGCCAACTCCAAGTGGATCAAAGACCTAGGCATTAGACCAGAGACCTTGCGCCTACGAGAAGAACATGTGGACCAACCCAACTTTCCACCATGCTGGCTTAGGAGCTGACTTCCTCAACAAGACTCCTCCAACACAAGAAGTAAAATAATCAGTAAATGCGATGGTATCAAACTAAAAAGCTTCTTCACAGCAAAGGAAACAATCAAGAATGTGAAGAGAGAGCCTACAGAATGGGAGAAAATCTATGCCACCTTCACCTCAGAGCGCTGATCTCCAGGACACAAAAAGAACACAAAAAACTTAACACCAAAAAAACAAACAACCCAATCAATACATGAAAAAAAGAGCTGATCGAGCACTTCACAGAAGAAGAAATACAATCAGGCAACAAATATATGAAAAAATGTTCAACATCTCTAGCAATTAGAGAAATGCAGATTAAAACTACACTGAGAGCCGGGCACAGTGACGCAAGCCTATAATCCCAGCACTTAGGGAAGCTGAGACAGGAAAATTGCGAGTTCAAAGCCAGCCTCAGCAAGGGCGAGGTGCTAAGCAACTCAACTCAGGGAGACCCTGTCTCTACATTAAACCACAAAATCAGGCTGGGGATGTGGCTCAGTGGTCAAGTGCCCCTGAGTTCAATCTCCTGTATCAAAAAAAAAAGAAAAAAGAGAACTACACTGAGAGCCAGGCACGGTGGCACACACCTATAGTCCTAGCATTTTGGGAAACTGAGGCAGGAGAATCTGTCTCAGCTTCTGTCTGGCTTTGAGAGTTCAAAGCCAGCCTCAACAATGGCAACGCGTTAAGCTACTCAGTGAGACCCTGTCTCTACATAAAACACAAAATAGGACTGGGACTCAGTGGTCAAGTGCCCTGAGTTCAATCCCCGGTACCAAAAACAAAACAAAACAAAACAAACTACATTGAGATTTCATCTCACTCCAGTCAGAATGGAAATTATCAAGAATACAAATAACAATAAATATTGACAAGGATGTGGGGAGAAAAGTTACACTCATACGTTGCTGGTGGGACTGCAAATTAGTGCAACCCCTTGGAAAGCAGTATGGAGATTCCTCAGAAAACTTGGAATGGAACCACCATTTGGCCCAGTCATCCTACTCCTTGGTATATACTCAAAGGACTTAAAATCAGCATACTACAGTGACACAGCCACGTCAACGTTTATAGCAGCTCAATTCACAATAACTAAGCTACGGAACCAACAAAGGTGTTCTTCAACAGATGAATGGATAAAGAAAATGTGGTACAAAGACACGATGGAATGTTACTCAGCATAAAGAAGAATGAAATGATACCATTTGCTGGTAAATGGATGGAGCTGGAGACTATCATGCTAAATGAAATCCCCAAAAATCAAAGAGAATGTTCTCTCTGATATGTGAATGCTACCACACAATAAGAAGGGAGAGGGAAGAATAGAAGTTCATTGAATTAGACAAAGGGAAATGAAGGTAAAGGGTGGATGGGAACAGGAAGGACAGTAGAATGAACTGGACATAACTTTCCTGTGTTCATATATGAATACAAGACCAGTGAAACTCCACATCATGGGATCCTCGGGGCTGGGATTGTGGCTCAGTGGTAGAGCGCTTGCCTTGCGTGCGTGAGGCACTGGGTTCGATCCTCAGCACCACATAAAAATAAATAAAAATAAAGATATTGTGTCCACCTACAACTAAAAAAATTTAAAAAAAAGAATGGGATCCTAATTAGAATAAGTTATACTCCATATATGTGTAATATGCCAAAGTACAGTCTACGGTCATGTATATCTAAAGAACAAATAAAGAAAAGTGAATTGCTAATGAGATGTCTATGATTACAGGGAAAGGACTGGACATGCCGAGGGCACCTTCTCAGGCAAGCCACTCTGCTCCTAAGGAAATGTGTTTCTGCTCCAGGGAGTGTATAGATGGAGTAAGACATTGGCTGGTGATGGCAATCTGGTTATGCTAAAGCTACTTGCAGGGAAGTGGCATTTGAGCAAGACATTGGTGATCAATAGGATTAAATGTTTCTTTTGATTATAAAAATAATACATGGTTATGATACAATTGTGGGAGATACAGAATGTCAAGAGGAAAAGTCACTCCTATTTTCTTTGCCCATCAACCATGTCAACATTTTGTTTCTTTTTCTCTTCTGATATCATATCACTCCATGCACAGGTGTACATTGTTCTTTTTTTCCTTCCTTTCACATGGTTGTGATTAACATATGCATGTTATTGCCCATTTGATTTTTAATTTGTGTGTGTGTGTATGGTGCTGGGGATTGAACCTAGGGCCTTGTGCATGTGGGGCAAGCACTCCACCAACTGAGCTATATCCCCAGCCCTAAAAAGTTTTAATATACTGTGAGTATGATGAAACTAACCCAATAATTCAGTTTGGAGGAATAACCGGAGATGCACATATATGTTCACCTAAGGCATATGGGAGTAGTAGCATTCACCATATAGCCCCCACATGGAATGAACTGACTATACATCATGAGAACAAATAGACAAGTGATGATATATTCAAAACTGAAAACAATACAGCAACAAACAGAAACATTAACTACTAGTGGCAAAAGGGATGTATCTTGCAGATATGATGTTGAACAAAAGAATGTTCTGTGTGATCTGCTGATGACAAGTGCCAAACCAAGCAAAACTAAACTATGGTATAAGAAGTTAGAAGCCGGGCGCGGTGGCTCAAGCCTGTAATCCCAGCACTTAGGGAGGCTGAGACAGGAGAATCGCGAGTTCAAAGCCAGCCTCAGCAAAGGCGAAGTGCTAAGCAACTCAGTGAGACCCTGTCTCTACATAAAACACAAAATAGAGCTGAGGATGTGGCTCAGTGGTCGAATGCCCCTGAGTTCAATCCCCAGTACAAAAAAAAAAGAAGTTAGAGTTGTGCTTCCATAGGGGGCATGGTTAGTGACAGGAAGGGAGGAGAGTATTGGGGTGAGGATGTCTGGCTGTAGGTCGCAAGAACATAAACACTTGGCCAAAATTATGAAGCTATACATTGATGATTTGTGTATTTCTCTACATGTGTTGTAGGATTAAAAAAATTAATTTGCTGGGCATGGTGGCACATGCCTGTAATCCCAGGGGTTTAGGAGGCTGACGCAGGAGGATCACAAGTTCAAGGCCAGCCTCTTCAATTTAGGCCAGCCTCAGCAACTTCCCGAGGTCCTAAGCAACTTTGTGAGACCCTGTCTCAAAATAAAAAATAGAAAGGGCTGGGATGTGGCTCAGTGGTTAAGCACCCTTGGGTTCAATCCCTGGTACAAAAAAAGAAAAAGAAAGAAAAGAACAGTTAATTAACTGTAGGAAAATCCATTCATCTGGCAAGAGTTAACCAAAAATGTTACTTTGGACATAGGGAACAGCACCAAGAAAGTCACAAGAATAGGAAGTGGAAAACAGCCTAGTTTTCTTCCAATACGGTTATGACAATATTTTGTGTAAACAAAGTGCCCCAAAATTTAGGGCTCAAAAATAACTTTTTATATTTGCTCATTTGCCTAAGGTTTGGCGGTCTGGGCTGGGCCCAGCTAACGAGTTCTGCTGGTCCTGTACAGGGTCATGCACGCAGTAGTGCTCATGCAGATTGACTGGTTCAAGGTGACCTGTGCTAGTCATTGATTTATTGTCTTAGTTCCACCTTTGCCCTTCTTTCTTGATCCATTAAAGTGGATCTGGGCCCCTGAAGTGCTTCTTTTCCTTTGCCAGATGGCAGGATGCTCAGTTTTGTCAGTAGAAGTGCTTGAGAGGCATTGAAGTAAGAGAGGGGTTTGGCTTCCTGGTTATAGCATGTGGGCTTGTCAGACTCCTGATGAGGAGGGGCTCCACTGGTGTGGGTGGTTTCCCATGCCCAGCTCCTGCAGCATGGATGCCTTCTCCAGGATGAGACTCCTGTGTGCACAGTGGTCAGGAGCAGCTGGCAGCTTCCCAAGAATCCCTTTAAAGTGACTTTGTAGCAGTATCTCTAATAAGACTTTTCCCTCTGATTGCTTTCCCTGGTACCTGAGAGGGCACATTTCCAGCAACTTCCAGAGGATGATTTCTACCAACTTCCACAGGCCTGGCATGGCACCATGGTCACTTTTCCACTATTTAGTGAATCACAGCTATGTGCTCTCCAAAAGTACCTGGGCCTCAGTCCTGGGAGCATGCCCTGGATGTAATACTTCATCCCCAGGGATAGTGGCTGCTCCTTATATCTGCTATTCCTGTATTCTTTAGAGTTCTCCTGACTTCTTATTAGTTAACCATTGTTAACTTGAGTTGCCATTGAGTTCCAAATGGGTGATACTAAAAATGCAAAACTAATTGAGGCCAAGTCTCAACTGTAAAAACATTACTTCAACCAATATCTATTGGTCAATAGATATTGGTCAATAGATCCACAGGGCAGGCCAAAGTTCAAAAGAAGGAAAAATGGACTCCATTTCTTGACTGGAAGAGTGGCAAAGTCCCATTGCAAGGAGTATGCATATAGAAATAGGAGGAAGTGTTGCCGCCATCATGGTAAACCATTTACCATAAAGTCTCTGCATCAAGATTCAAGGACTGCCAGGCGTGTTGGCGCATGCCTGTAATCCCAGCACTCAGGGAGGCTGAGACAGGAGAATGGCAAGTTCAAAGCCAGCCTCAGCAACAGCGAGGCGCTTAGCAACTCAGTGAGACCCTGTCTCTACATAAAATATAAAATAGGGCTGGGGATGTGGCTCAGTGGTCGAGTGCCCCTGAGTTCCATCTCCAGTGCCAAAAAAAAAAAAAAAAAAAAGAATTCAAGGACTGCTCATGTCTTGGTGCTACTCCAGACATGCTAAATCCAAATTAAATCCAAATGTATGGGAGTGAAATCAAAAAATCTAAAAATTTTAACACTCCTGTCTGCCCCACCTCCCCAGTGACTCAAACTCCCATAAAAACTTGAAAACCTTTAAGTTCACACAATGTGATCCTCATTCATCTCTTTAAGATATTATTCATTCCCTTTTTACTTTCATTTTTTCTGTTGAGAAGCTGTCAATTGCCTTCAAACTTTCCCCCTTACCTTTGGTTGCTTAGCGCCTTGCCATTGCTGAGGCTGGCTTTGAACTCGCGATTCTCCTGTCTCAGCCTCCCTGAGTGCTGGGATTATAGGCTTGAGCCACCGCGCCCAGCTTAAAGGGATTCTTAATTTAAGCATCATCAAACATTGCTACTAACTTTACTTTCATTTCTTTTTTCTTTGCTTGACTTCTCTCCAAATTCTCTCTTCCTGAGACTTTGATTATACATATTTAGTAATTTTTATCATATTCCATATGACTCTTTTCTGTACTGTATGTGCTATAATACGGACACTTCCTATTGACTTGCTCTTCATTTTCTAGTTCTATCTTTAGCTGTGTTAATAGATTGTTATATTCATCTACTGCTTTCTTAAGTTCAGTTATTATATTTCAGCCTTTGAATGTCCACTGATTCTCCTTAATAGAGTCTGGTTCTCTGCTAAAATTATTTTTCTTGTCATATAATTTATTAAATATATTAACCACATATGTTTTATTTATTTATTTATTTATTTATTTGGTACTGGGGATTGAACTCAGGGGCACTCGACCACTGAGCCACATCCCCAGCCCTATTTTGTGTTTTATGTAGAGACAGGGTCTCACTGAGTTGCTTAGCGCCTCGCTGTTGCTGAGGCTGGCTTTGAACTCACGATTCTCCTGTCTCAGCCTTCCTAAGTGCTGGCATTACAAGCATGAGCCACCGCGCCCAGCTAACCACATATGTTTTAAATTACATATTTCTTTTTTTTTAATTTAAAATATTGTTTTTTAATTGTAGATGGACACAATATCTTTTATTTTTTATTTTTATGTGGTGCTGAGGATCGAACCCAGTGCCTCACGCACGTGAGGCAAGCACTCTACCACTGAGCCACAATCCCAGCCCCTTAAATTACATATTTCATAATGCCAATATCTGCATCTCCTATGGGCCTACTGTTTTTGTCTGTTTTTCCTCTTGGTTTTCAGTCATTTGGTCTTTACCTGAGGTATCAGGTAAACTCTGAATATCAGGTATCAAACAAATTATAGAAAAATTTGAAGTCTCCTAGTATTACTTCAGAGAGATTTTTACTTTTGCTTCTTGTAGGCATTTAAACCTAAGTCTTATAAAGCATTAAATTGATTCGATGTTGGGCCTCAGTTTTGCCAAGGCTGGTCAATTGCTAACTCATGTCTATTCCTAGGTTTTGCCTTGAGGGGGTGGGGGGCTACAATTGAAAAGCTGGGGTATTTAGGGATATTTCTCTTTTGTAGATGCTGAAATCCAATTTTGTATACCCCAACCTCCCAACAGTACCAGCTTCTTTGACTTTTCTTGAGAAACAGGATATTCTCTGAGGGGGAGTGGAATCTGATTTTATTTGGGGAGAGGTATTGAGGAACTAAATCCAGGGGTACTTAAACACTGAGCCACATCCCCAGACTTTTTTAATTTTTGTTTTTTAGACAGGGTCTCACTAAATTGCTTAGAGCCTCACAAATTTGCTGAAGCTGGCCTCAAACTTGTGATCCTCCTGCCTCAACCTCCTGAGTCGCTGGAATTACAGGCATGCACCAACAAACCCAGTTGAATATTGAGCTTTTCTTTCTGCCTTTCTCTTCTCTCTAGCTCAGCATTTCAGGTCCTTGGTGCTTTTGTAGTTCTCTAATACTTTCAAACAAAAATGAACATGCCCCCCCCTACACTATTTACTTATTTATTTTTCTTTCTTTATTTTTGGTATTGGGGATTGACCTCAGGGGTATTCAACCCAGTACTGAGCCACATCTCCAGCCCTATTTTGTGTTTTATTTAGAGACAGGGTTTCACTGAGTTGCTTAGTGCCTTGCCATTGCTGAGGCTGGCTTTGAACTCACGATTCTCCTGTCTCAGCCTCCCAAAGTGCTGGGATTGCAGGCATGTGCCACCATGCCACGCTGCAACTTATTTTGATAAGCTTTTTTAATAATTTCGAATGAGAAGGTTGGTCTTTAACAAGTTAGTCCATAATTACTGGAAATGAAAAAAACTTGCTCATCTAACACTTTCTCTTTTTCAGTGGGCAGGAACCATGTTATTCCTATCTGTAAAGCCAGGCTCCCCCTTGCTGCAAGTCCTCAGTGGATAATAGTTTGTATATTTCTTTTGTTTTTTAATCTGTTGGTTTAGGCAAAGAAGGAATTATCTTTCTATAGTTCTAGACATTGGATCCAGAGAAGACTTAACTGAAGGTCCCCTAACTCAGATCCACTAAGAAGTCAGTAGTCTGGCTGGGTCTTAAATACTGACCTACGACTGGGTTTCTCCCTACCCTGCCAGACTGCACTTTAGTGATGGGAACATGGGTTTTGGCATCAAGCAGGCTTGAGTTTAAATGCCAGTTCTGCCACTGTGTGGCCTTGGACAAGTTCCATAAGTTCTGAGAACTTCAGATTCTTCTGGTAAAATGGAAAAGATAATGAGTTACTTAAGATAGGACTGTTGGGTAGATTCCTTGAGGCAATGAGTCTAAACCGTTTGGTCTCACAACTGAATCTGCTCATAGGAGCTATTATTCAAGGGAGGATTAGCTGGGTGAACGAAGTCTATCATTCCAGCTTTCTTTCTATGAGTTTCTGCGGTATCACAGCACACCATCTTGCCTTTCCCGAAGGGGATCTTGAAGGGATCTTAGGTAGGGCTCAAACTACACACTCCCAGTCCCACTGATAATCTCATACCACAAAGGCAGATGTGAGGGGTAGTCCTTACTCTTCAGGACCCATCCTTCCAACTAAAGACCTCCCTAAAGCTAGGGACTTGGGGGTAGAGAGAGAATCAGCAGCCAGGGGAACAGGCCTGAAAAGGCCACAAATCCTTATCTCCTGCTGGTCCCCAAACAAGTCCATATGATAGAATAGTTAAGAGTGTAGAATCTGGCCGAGCGTGGTGGCGCAAGCCTGTAATCCCAGCACTTAGGGAGGCTGAGACAGGAGAATCGCGAGTTCGAAGTCAGCCTCAGCAATGGCGAGGCGCTAAGCAACTCAGTGAGACCCTGTCTCTAAATAAAATACAAAATAGGGCTGGGCATGTGGCTCAGTGGTCGAGTGCCCCTGAGTCCAATTCCCAGTAACCCCCCACCAAAGCATAGACTCCAAAGAAAGACAGACTGGGCCTCAAATCCCAAATCACTGCTTCCTAACTGTGAAATCTTGGCTAAATCCCTTAATTTCCCTGTGTTTAATCTGTGTCATGGAGTTGATAATTGCATGTACTAATGGGACTGCTTGAGAGATTAAATGAGGCTCAACATAGGCACCTCTTTTATTTCTTCTCCTGTACCTCCCCCACCCTGAGAAGCCAGAATTAGAACCTGGATCTTCAGACTCCCTCTTTCCCTACTTAGCTCATAGTAGCCCTAAAATTATTCATGCTTTGGGGTTAATGAAGTCCTTCCCAATTTACCCCTTCTATGATATCATAGAAGAACCCAAGGAGACTAAAATTATGAAGCTATCTAAGGCCAGAAGGTGACTCCCAACATGGCTGGTGGCTCCAGCTACCCTAGGCTTTAGCTTCACTCCTGACCAAGGGCTCTGGCTCAACACACTTATAACCTATCACTGCCCCCCCAGCAGGGGACCTTGGGTTAAGGTATTGACAATCCCTGGTAAGAGCCAGCACTCACACTGACCATAAGTCACACATTAACCTATTGTAGGTAAATCAGTTCTAGACCAGTTATTCAGTTTCCTGGTGAGAGTCCAGAACCCTGAGCCCAGAACAGGAAGATGGAGAAGAAAATGAGATGTTGGCTCCAGTTGAAACTCAGCCTCAAAGACACTGTGACCTTGGGCAAGTCATTCCCCCTGCTCCAGGCTTTACATTCCTGTCTGAAGCAGGAGAGGCTTCAACCTGAGCACAGACCCATAAGCTCCCTTCCAACACTGTCGTTCTAAGAATTAAAAAGATTCTGTGAATTCTCAGCGGCTGGGCTGGATTCCGTTCTTGGTAGCTTGGTTCCAATAAACCTGGCAAATGATAGTCCCTCCCTGACTGTGCAGGTGACTCCAGCTCTCTCCAGGTGCTATGGGCTGGTCTCTGAAAATAACCCATCTGGCCCTGACGGAGGGCAGAGACGTACTGTCCCCTGCCCCCACCAAGTGAGTCCTCTGTGTTCAGAGGGATTCCCTGCTCGCTGCTCCAGCCTCTGGCAAAACAGCATCTCCAGGTTCCTGAATCATCCTTTCTCTTGGCTCCCTGGGGCTGCACTATTATGGATGGGTAACTCAGGAGGCAGGGAGGACTCAAAAGGAACACAACCACCCCTCTGCAGGAGGAGGAGGTAGGGAGGCCGAGGAAAGGGAGAGGTTGAGGAGGCTGGAGGTAGATCACATGGAAGGAACTTGGTTGCCTTACTCTGCAGGGGCTGGACTTGGTCTTGCGGGTAGTGAGGAGACAACCAAGAACATTGCAGAGGAGGACATGGTCAGAACTTGTGGTCGAAATAGGTTTGGGCTCCATGAAAGGCAGACTGGAGCACAGAGAGCAATCAGGTGTTGGAAAAGTGCAGCCGTGGAGATGATGACATAGCAGTGGACACAGCGCAGAGCGGGTATTTAGGAGGTGAACTGGCACAGTGGCTGTTCAACCACAAGTATGACCTCATCACGGTGCAGGCCATCTGAGAGGACACTGTCACAGGATAGAGGAATACCTGCTTTGTCAATATGGGGAGAAAGGACCCAGGGGAGAATGGAGAAAGGGGTGTCAGACTGTGCAGGCATTTACGTTAAAGTCCCTCTGACACCCCTTTGCTCCCCTTACATCTCTCTCTCATTTGTCCCTCAATATCTGTTTGCAAGTTTGCAGATGAGAAACTTGAGGTAGTGACCGATGGGGACCTCAAATTCAAGTGTCTTAACTCTTGGTCCTGACCTTGGCTGAGGAAGTCCACTTCCCTAGGATGGCCGGCAGGAGGAGGCACAGGGAAGCTTGCTATCCCCAGACACCCTGGCAGCCCAACCCTGCCACCTATGGCACTGGGGCACCCCTTCACTTCTTTTGTTTTTGGTACTGGGGATTGAACTCAGGGGCACTCGACCACTGAGCCACATCTCCAGCCCTATTTTGTGTTTTATGTAGAGACAGGGTCTCACTGAGTTGCTTAGTGCCTCGCCGTTGCTGAGGCTGGCTTGGAACTCGCGATTCTCCTGTCTCGGCCTCCCAAAGTGCTGGGTAAACTTCTTTTGGCCTCAGCTTTGCTTTATGTCTTATGAGGGGTTGGTGAGGCCAAGTGAAGGCCTTTTACATTCAAACACAAACCTGGAACCTGAGAGAAAGAAAGGGGAGAGGGAAAAAGAAAGAGAAAGAAGGAAGGAAGGAAGGAAGGAAGGAAGGAAGGAAGGAAGGAAGGAAGGAAGGAAGGAAGGAAGGAAGGAATGAATGGATGAAAAGAAACAAACGAAGAAAGAGAGAAAAATCTATAAACCACTGCAATGGACAAATGAAAAACAAAATTCTCAAGCTGAAGCAGACACAGGAGATTCAGAGGCTGTCTGGTTGGACAGTTGGCCTGCTTGCCCACAATCCCCGTTTGGCAAGCCTCCACGGCTCTTCCAGAATCCCTAGGGTTCCAAGGCCTACAATTTGCAAACCACTGGATTAGCAGATTCCTGTTTGAACGTCCTAGAGCAGGGTTCTCAGCCTCTGTGAACAGACAGAACCCAGGATGTCTCTGACGTGGATGGAAAACATCTTCCTTTTTACCAACCTCCAACTCAAGTCAAACATCTTGTCCCAATATGAAATGAAGCAGTGAGCCATGGTGATATTGGCAGTTTCTGTGACTGTGTCACCAAGAAAAATGACAGATACTTTCATATCACATTACAGTCATTTGCAGGTATTTCAAAATATCATTGAAGCTTAGCATTACTTTATATTTTGTTCTTCTTTTTCTCCCAGTACTGGGGATTGAACCCAGGGGCACTTTACTACTGGGCTAAGTCTCCAGACCTTTTTATTTGGAGATAGGATCTAAATTTCCCAGGATGACCTCAAACTTCTGATCCTCCTTTCAGCCATGGATCACTGGGATTATAGGTGTGTACCACCACACCCCATGAAGCTCAGCATTACTTAAAGTTACAATAGTTAATGTATCTGCCACCAGACCTCATGTTTAATGTATTAATGAAAAAGCACATATTACTTTATCATAAACATTTTAAAAGTCTTATTACCTGTATTTCAATACGATTGGTTTCTTTGGTATTCTAGTATTTTATTTTATGAATTTAAAAGCATGCTGGGAGGGGTTCCGTAGGCTTCCCCAGATTGCCAAGAGGTCCACGGCATTGGCATGGTTAAGAACCCCTGCCTCAGGGCTTGGAGCTTGCTGAAGACTGCCAAACAAGGTATGTAGGGCCTAGGGTCCCTGGAGGGCCCTCTGCTCAGATGTGCACTCTCTGCCCAAGGAAAATGAAGCAAGAAACTGGGGCAGGAGCAAAGGGACTCTGAGAAGTGGAGCAGAAGCCAAAAGGGCCAGGCTGGCAGGGCTCAGTCTAGTGGCACAGAACCGAATTCCTTAGTTTCCGCCTCCAGCCAGGCTTCCCAGGACTCCTGGGGCTCAGTCTTGCTTTGGACATTTCCTCTCCTAGTCTGTTTTCTTCTCAGAACAAAGACAGCAGATCTAATGACAGTGTCAAGGTCAAGAGAGGCCCTGCTCCTGGGTCTGCCTGCCTCTGCCCCGGCCTTGCTGTGTGACTCCAAACTAGTTGTCTCCCGTTCCCAGACCAGTTTTCTCATCTGTTCAATGAGGAGGAGGTTGACTGGTGCCAGGATTGCAGGTTTCTGGCATTAGCACCGTTCATCCCCCATGCCAGGTCTGTAGCAGACATTGCTGATACATCTGGGAGTCTGATGCCCACATGGAGCCTCAGGAGCCTTTTCAACACACCGACGGAAAACAGCAAATGAAGTAAAACCCATCTGCTCTTGCTGTTTTAGACAATCTACATTGAAAGCACCACCCACATTTCCATCTCTGATATTCTATGACTCTAAAGATCTGATCTCAGAAGCCCAAGTAAGATACTGGGTAGATGTGAAGCCCTATGAGTAGGGCCATCTCTGACCCCTAGGCAGGTGTGGGTGTGTGTACATGTGTAGCAAAGAGAGAATGTTCTCAGCTGGGCTATATTTTCTCTCTTGTACTCTATAGCAAAAGTGGTGTTAGCATGGGACACTCAGAATCCTCCCGGCTCAACCAGGCCTCTTGCAACAGATGACCGGAGGGAGGTGGAAGTCAGACTCTTTGATCAAAGGGCTGGGAATTGGCATCCTCCCAGAACTGGTGCCACCAGACCCTTCTTGTCCCCAGGTGTCCTGTGTCACGAGGACCATCCAGAGTGTAATGCAAGGAAGGCAACACAGAGAGAACAACGCTGGACACTCCTGGTATTATTTACATAGACTCAGATCACACACAGTCAGATGGCCACGATACGGGATGTGCTGGGGACTTGTGACTTCTCCCTGAGCAATGCAACAAAAGACACTTTCGGAGTTATTTCAGAGCGTAGCTAGCCCAAGTTACAGCTGAAGGCCAGATAGGTGCCATTATTACTTACCTCCCGTCACAGCCAGTTGAAGCCAGCAGTAGGACTAGGGCCAGTGGGAGCGGTGGGGAGTGCTGGGCAAAGGTTGAATGATCACAGGCCTGTGGGGTCATGCTGATATCACACATGAGAATGTGGACTGGGTGGTTATAGGGAGTGGTGGGGACTGTGGCAAACTAGAGATCACAGGTTCTATTTACAGAAGCAACTAACAACCAGTTCCAGTTGTTGGTTGGCATATGAGAATGTAGACTAGAGAGCCAGGTCTTCCTTCTGGTTATTTATTTGTTTGTTTTACCGTACTAGGGAGGGAAACTGGGAGGGAACCCAGGGCCTCACATATGATAGGCAAGCACTCTACCATTGACTTGCATCCTCAGCCCTTTTTATCTATCTATATATCTATCCATCGATCAATCAATCGATCGTACCAGGGATTGAACTCAGGGGCACTCGATCATTGAGCCACATCCCCAGCCCTGTTTTGTATTTTATGTAGAGACAGGGTCTCACTGAGTTGCTTAGCGCCTTGCTGTTGCTGAGGTTGGCTTTGAACTCACAATCATCCTGTCTCAGCCTCCCAAGCGCTGGGATTACAGGTGTGTGCCAGCACACTCAGCTCCTTTTTTTTTTTTTTTTAAATATTTTTTAGATGTTGATGAATCTTTATTTTATTCATTTATTATTTATACGTGGTGCTGAGGATCGAACCCAGTGCCTCATGCATGCTAGGCAAACGCTCTACCACTGAGCTACAGCCCCAGCCCCTCCTTTTTATTTTATTTTGAGAAAAGGTCTTGCTGCCTTGCTCAAGTTGGCCTCAAACTTGTGATCCTCCTGCCTCCGCCTCGCAAACCACTGGGATTACAGGTGTATACCACTGTGCCCACCTTTTCCTTCTGATTTTGAATGAAGTTAGAATCTAGATTTTTAAAAAAATATTTATTTTTTAGTTGTAGGTGGACAGAATATCTTTATTTTATTTTTACGTGGTGCTGAGGATAGAACCCAGTGCCTCACGCATGTTAGGTGAGCACGCTACCACTGCGCCCTAATCCCAGCCCCAGAATCTAGATTTTTATATTAAATAATTCCATATTTGAACGTTAGCATTTGAAAATATTAAAGACTAGCAACAATGAAAAACATACGCCATAGGCTAGACAAAACATATCTGAAGCCGAGCATGGTGGCGCACGTCTGTAATCCCAGCACTTTGGGAGGCTGAGACAGGAGAATCACGAGCTCAAAGCCAGCCTTAGCAACAGCGAGGCACTAAGCAACTCAGTGAGACCCTGTCTCTAAATAAAACACAATATAGGGCTGGGGATGTGGCTCAGTGGTCGAGCATCCCGGTTGAGTTCAATCCCTGGTACCAAAAAAAAAAAAAAACCAACAAAAAAACATATCTGAGGACTGCAATATTTAACTTAATTTACAACTTCTGGTGGAATGGATAAGAGCCCTGGGCATGGATTTAGATAGTTGCCAATCTGCCACCTGTTGTCTATATGATCTTGTTTGAAATTTGTAGCTTTTCTATTTTTCCTCTTTGGTGCTGAGGATGGAACCTAGGGCCTCCAACACGCTAAGCATGCACTCTACCACTGAGCTCCGCTCCCAGTTTCAAGATTTCTAGCTCTGAGCCTCAGTGATCTCACCTGTAAAATGGGAATAACACATGGGCTACTGTGAGGATTCAATGCTGCGATAAGTTTAACATACTCAGCACAACTGTTAGCACACAGTAAGCGCTTTGTAACGTCGCTACTCCTGTAAAGTGCCTCTGAGCCTCAGTGATTGGAGGTACCCAGCCCCCACTGCACCCAGTCCATCCAGCTCAAACCTATTTCCCCCCAAGGTTTGGGTATTCAGTGTACCTGGAATTCACGCAGGTACTTGGGGCACTCACACACACTCTGCACCCCCCTTGGGAGGGTCTTGAGATGCCAAGCCTGGTTACTAAGGAAAATTGTTTAGGAGCCTTCCCTGGGGTGCAGCTGCAACTTTCCAGTATGAGTTAGAAGAGAGGCTAGCCTCAGAGCAGGGGACTGGCTAACATGACCCTTCAGGAGTCAGAGGATTTTTTAATTTCGTGTGATCCTGTGCACATGTGTACCTCACACACAATATTCAAACATGTCGTTTGCCCAGATATCTCCCCAGGTTCCCTATGCCTGGGTACTGTTCTGGCTTTCATGCCATCCCAGTCTCCCTTTGCCTTTCCTGGGAGGGAAGGAGAACAGGCTGGCTTCAGCTCAGCTGACTGAACGGAAGAGGCTTTGAGAAGAACCACTCATACCCAAGTTCACCAGTAGGTCTTCCTGAACGCAAGAACATCTGACTCCAAAGGGCCTGTTCTAACCTCTGAACCACATTGCCTCCCACACCAGAGCCATCTGCAGGCACTTGGTTTCTGTCCCAATACTCATGAGAACATACCATGACTCAGGGAGCTATTTTACTCATTCATTTTGTTCACACAATTTTACATTTTAAAAGTCCCTATAAATGGCATTTAAAAAAAAAAGAGAGAATTTAAACAATGAGCAGCCAAGCCACAATTCCATGGTCATCAGATGAATTTTTTTATCATGTAATTGTTAGTAGTTATCTCAGATAATTATTATTGCAAAGATCATAGTTTATAAAATAGTCATTACCTGATTTTATCAATTCTAAAATGCTTTTTTAAAAAACGTCTTTGAACTTTTAAAAATCTGTGGAGTCTAAGCCGGGTGTGGTGGCACACACCTGTAATCCCAGCACTTTGGGAGGCTGAGACAGGAGAATCGAGAGTTCAAAGCCAGCCTTAGCAATGGCGAGGCGCTAAGCAACTCAGTGAGACCCTGTCTCTACATAAAACACAAAATAGGGCTGGGGATGTGGCTCAGTGGTCGAGTGCCCCTGGGTTCAATCCCCAGTACCAAAAAAACAAAACAAAACAAAACAAAAACCAACTATGGAATCTAAACTTCCATGAAATACTTTAATTGGCCCTAAAAATAATCTTGGTAGGCAAGTATTGCCAAGATTACAATTCCCATTTTGCAGCTTGGTAAACTGAAGTTCAGAGAGGTTGTGCAACTTGCCAGAGGTCAAAGAGCTCAAGACCATACCCCTGACTCCTGATTCCCAGCCCAGTGGGGCCGCCACCTTGTATTCCTCCTGGTCTGCAGGCAGCACACTCATGTCTGCCTGTTCCCAGCATCCTCCTGGCCACACTCCAGCAGAGGCCTGCAAGAACCCTCAGCGACCCCATCCAGAGCTCTCCAGTCTCCCGCAGGGTTGGAGTTCCCAGTGTGGGAGCAGGTTAGCTCCCACCTCAAGGATTTCACTTTTAAGAACCAACCTCCTGGGCTGGGATTGTAGCTCAGCGGTACAGCGCTTGCCTTACATGCGTGAGGCCCTGGGTTCGATCCTCAGCACCACATACAGAGCAATAAAATAAAGACACTGTGTCCATCTACAACTAAAAACAAAATATTAAAAAAAAAAAATTAAACAAAAAAAAAAGAACCAACCTCCTGCCAGGCGTGGTGCATGCCTGTAATCCTCAGTGGCTAGGGAGGCTGAGACAGGAGGATCATGAGTTCAAAGCCAGTCTCAGCAACAGAGAGGCAATAAGCAACTCAGTGAGACCCTGTCTCTACATAAAACACAAAATAGGGCTGGGGATGTGGCCCAGTGGCGGAGTGCCCCTGAGTTCAATCCCGGCCCCATACAAAACCAACCAACCAACCAACCTCCTACTTGAAGCAGGATTGTGGAGACCAAAGCTGTGCTTGGGGTGTGAAGGCAAGTATTTCTGCCTGTGGTCCCCCAAACCCTGTGCAAGCAACATATAGGGATTCCCCACCTGGGGTCCCCATTCTCTGGAAATTACTCACAAGTGCCCTATTTCTCAGATTTCAGAAGGTCAAGTGAAAATCAAATATTGACTCCAGATAAGATCTCACAGACAGACTAAAACACCACATTTCTCTGCTTTGGGCTAAACTTGCATCAGCTCAGTGGTTTGATCTTGCTGACCAGAAAACACTGATTGGCCACAGTAAACAGAGAAGGGGAAAATCAATTAACGGCTTTATTATGCAACAGGTACGACTTGGCAGGCAAACATCTTTCAAAACGGGGTGTGACAGGAGAAAACTATTAAAAAGGAAAGTGGATGTGTGAATTTGAGCTCTTTGTTTTTTCCCAGAAGGGAGACTGTAAAGCTCAGAGAGCTGGAGTGACTTAATCAAGGTCACACAGCAAGGCTAGAAACAGCAGCCAAGGTTTCTCCCCCTCAGGGAAGAAATCTTTCCACCACACCCCACCACCCTGAGGTTCAAGAAGCCCAGAGTGTCAGGACTCACCAGGGTTGCTGAACGGGGTCAGGATGGGGAAATGGCTTCTTCCTGTCACCTGTGGGAGCCTTCCTGGGGGCAGCTGCCAAGGCCATGCTGTCTTTCCTCCCTGGGAGTCTGCCAGGGCAGCTAGACGTGGGAGATCTCCCTGAAGAAAGTATCTTTCAGAACGGGAGTGACCAGGCCCTGGGGTCGCAGTGTGGCCACAGAGAGTTTAGCTACTGCTCAGCTGCCTCCTGGCACAGGGGATCTCGGGTTGCCAGGCTGGTTTTCCTGCCAGCTGCTCTGCTGGGTGCCTTTAAGACAGCTGCTGTAGCTCATTGGCTGAGCAACACTCCCCCCTCCCCATACCTGAGCAGGCAAGGGGCAGACCAGGGGCCCAGGTGAGTAAACAACCAGCCGGCTCCGCCCTCCCCCATCCCTGGTGCTGGGGTTCTTCCGCACTCGGCCCCATATGCTCCCCAGGGAACAACCTGGGGGTGAAGAACCTGCTAACACTGCAGGTGCTTAGGGCTGTTCGGTTTGCCCGATCTCATGGTAATCCTAGACCAGAGCTATGTGGCTGTCTTCTCTTTCAGATGGAAAACTAGAGATCTCGGAGGAGGAAGGGACTCATGCAGTTCACACAGCTCTTGAAAGTAAGTGGACCGTGAGGTTGAGAACTCAGCAAGGAGCCGGGCGTGGTAGCCCACGCCTGTAATCCCAGCAGCTCCGGAGGCTGAGGCAGGAGGATCCCGAGTTCAAAGTCAGCCTCAGCAATTTAGCAAGGGAGGCCCAAAGCAACTCAGTGGGATACTGTCTCTAAATAAAATATATTTAAAAAGGGCTGGGATATGTCTCAGTGTTAAGTTCAATCGTTGGCACAAAAACAAAACAAAACAAAACCTCACAGTGAGGACCCCTGTAGTGTGAGTGAGATCAGTCTTCTCCTCTGACTTCTCACATGGTGCTATAGGGCCACCCACCTTCCTGCCTGGAGGTCTTTGGCAAGTCACTTGCTGACTCAGTTTCCTCATTTTTAACTTGGTACCCTCATGCTTGTGAGTCTACATTCTCTATATTAAGAGCATATCCTTGAATTTAAACCCAAAGAGGATTTTGGAGATGACTTCTCTCCTTTGTTCATTTAGGCATGCATTCATTCAACAGCCATTGTTATTCAGCAATTATTATGCACCAGCCACGGTTTTAGTTCTTAGGGATATATCAGAGAAAAAGAAACTCAAGGGCCCTACTCTTACCAAATTGACATTCTGGAAAGAACGGATATACATAAAAACAAGCCAAATGGATGAGATAGGTAATAGCACCATGAAGAATAGGGCTGGGGGATGTAGCTGAATGGTAAAGTGCTTGCCTAGTGGGCATGCAGCCATGGCTTATATCCCCAGCACTGCAAAATAAAAAAATTTAAAAAAAGACTGATATAATAAAGTAATAAGGGACTATTTCTGATTGTGTGGTCAGGGAGGCCCTCTCTAAAGAAGTGATACTAAAGCCAAGACTTGAATGATGGAAGAGCGGGGGCAAGAGAGTTCCAGCCCAGTGAATCACAAGTGCAAAGGCCCTGGGGCAGATGTGTTTGGAGAACAGAAAGAAAGCTGCTGTGGGGCTGAGGGTGTAGCTCAGTGGTAGAGCGCTTGTCTAGCATGCATGAGGCACTGGGTTCGATCCTCAGCACCACATATAAATAATGAATAAAATAAAGATCCATCAACGACTAAAAAAAAAATTAAAAAAAAAAAAAAAAAGAAAGCTGCTGTGAGCAATATAGTCCAATTCGTGGGCTCCTTTTTTCCATACAAAAGGAAACAATTCAGAGCCAGGCACAGTGGCACATGCCTGTAATCTCAGTGGCTTGAGAGGCTGAGGCAGGAGAATCAGGAGTTCAAAGCCAGCCTCAGCAATGGTGAGGTGCTAAGCAACTCAATGAGACCCTGTCTCTAAATAAAATACAAGGAGATGTGGCTCAGTGATTAAGTGCCCCTGAGTTCAAACCCTGGTACCAAAAAAAAAAGGAAATGAGAGGGCTGGGGTGTAGCTCAGTGGTAGAGCGCTTGCCTAGTATGTGTGAGGCACTGGGTTCGATTCTCAGCACCACATATAAATAAATAAATAAAATACAAAGGTCCATCAACAACTAAAAAAAAATAAAAAAGGAAATGATTCAGAGAGATGAAATGACTCATGCAAGATTCCCTCCTTCCTTTCAAAAAAAAATTTTTTTAAGCCAGTTGCAGTGGCACACACCTGTAATCCCAGCACTTTGGGAGGCTGAGACAGGAGAATCGCGAGTTCAAAGCCACCCTTAGCAACAGCGAGGCGCTAAGCAACTCAATGAGACCCAGTCTTTAAATAAAATACAAAATAGGGCTGGGAATGTGGCTCAGTGGTCAAGTAACCCTGAGTTCAATCCCCGGTACCAAAAAATATATATTTTTTTAATTTTTTTATTTGTTCTAGTTAGTTATACATGATAGCAGAATGCATTTCAATTCATTGTACACAAATGGAGCACAACTTTTCATTTCTGTGGTTGTACACGACATAGAGTTGCACCACATGTGTTGCACCATACATGTACCTAGGATAACCTCCTTCCTTTCTTTATCCTCATGTGTATCAGGGAAGGAAACGGAAGCCTAGAGTGGGCATGGATTATCAGCCCAGCTGTCCTTCTGTTAGCCTACAGTGCTATAACCTTGCACTTCCACTCTGCAGACATGTGTAAACT